>CAJNDT010001024.1:340000-474786 GCA_905221615.1 Symbiodinium sp. CCMP2592
CCGGTCCTGCGCAGCCCTCCCGCGCAGCATTCGTACTCGTTGCCTGGGGAAGGACCCTGCTGAGTAGGGTTCCTTCGAAGGGAGCTATAAGGTTGAGTAAAGCTTCTTGAATCTGTACTTCTGAGATGGGGTTCCTTCCAAGGAAATCGTAAGGGTGGTGGATGTGAGGTCTTATTTTTCAGGGTTTAGGGCTAACCTGAACCCCATATAATCCACATTGCTTGGGAGTATTATGATTTCCATATCTAAGTCCTTGTATGTTACTTGGGTTTAAGGTAGATAGGGGAGGCTGAATCCGGAAGTGGAGCTTGATGTAACCAGCATACTAGACTGCACTAAACCTCAAGGCCGTGGCATCGCTAGGGCAGACACTGTGCTGTCGTCGTAGATTCTGTATCCGTATGTGTATATATATATATATGTATATACATACATGAACAATATTATTAGATGTGTGTGTGTGTGCGTGCTGTGTATGTGTATATATAAACAAATAAAAATATGAATATAAGAACATGTGTGTGTATATATATATATATATATGTGTATCTTTATTTATTTGGTTTTATCTGCGTACTTATACTTATATCCTTACATATTCATATTTGTGTATATATATATATATATATGTAAATATAAATAGAAAGACAGAGAGAGAGCAAGAGAGAACTTACGCAACGTCGTTTTTGCCTGCTTTTTAATGTGGGGTTGGGGGCTTATGGCTCAGGGATCCCGTGAAGAAGCTGTACCCTTCGCACGTTGTCGCCTGATCACAACTGGTCTTAGGACTTGGCTGGTGAACCAAGGTTAGCTTTGAGCTGGCATGCAATCATGCGGCACGGGGTCATGCTCCCAAAACAGTTTCTGGCCGGCGCATTCAAGGCAATTTTTCCATGGACTGCAGGCTACTGAAACATGATTGCGAGGTTTCTCAGTGCGGGATAGAATATCATGATCACTTGAGAGATGTGCAGTTAAGAACTACACAAGTTTAATTATCGGGCTTCATTTACCATGCCCTTTGTTTCGTGCCTCCGCTACCAATATCACGAGACACGGGATGCGCAACACATCGTCCTAACGCACCGAGGAAATGGAAGGGGAGGGCCTTAGGACTACTACTTACTACCTATATGGTCTCCATTGTAGTTCCTTTTTTGGGTTTA
Source organism: Symbiodinium sp. CCMP2592 (assembly GCA_905221615.1). Classification (NCBI taxonomy): domain Eukaryota; class Dinophyceae; order Suessiales; family Symbiodiniaceae; genus Symbiodinium; species Symbiodinium sp. CCMP2592. Next base: position 341,167 of record CAJNDT010001024.1, read on the forward strand.
ACCAATTATATGCTAAGGTTTAAAAGGTAACCCCAGAAAGGAACTACAATGGAGACCACAGGTTTTCCGCAGAACTAACCAAGTCCACTGCGAAGCTCACTGTGGGAACCAACCACGGCTTGTCAGGAATAAAATTCGAAATGTAAGTACAGCTATCAAAGAAAACACTGTGCAGCAAAACCAACAAGTACAACTGCAGTACACGGACGTGAGAAAATCACTGTGCATAAAGGTATATTGAGGCACAGCGGCAACAATCTCAACCCACATGTTCATTCCGGGTTGGGCGTCATGTCATGACGGAGAGCTTCTGTCATTGTGCCTAAACCCGAAACCCTAAACCCGAAATCCTTTTTTGAACCCAGACTCTGGTGATCAGCTGGAATCCTAAACCCTAAACTCGAAACCCTAAACCCGAAATCCTAAACCCCTAAAGCCCTACACATCCCTTTCAGGAACCCTTTAAGGATCCCTTTAAGGAACCCTTTAAGGATCCCTTTAAGGAACCCGAAACCCTGAACTATGAACCTGCCTCTTGCTTGCACGATCGGCGGTTGCGGCTCTGGAGCCTCCGGCGGCGACTTGGAACGCTCAGAGTTCTCCCGGGAGTCCTGCAGTAAAGCATTTAGGGTTCAGGGGTTTAGGGGTTTAGGGTTTATAGGGGTTTAGGGGTTGAGGGTTTAGGGTTTAGGGGCATTTCGGGTAAATGGCTCTTTTGAGGGTTGCGCCCGGGTGGCAAAGAAGGTTTCGAGTCAAGTTTGCGGTGTCGGGCTACGGGTTTGACGTCTACTTGGAGGATCATGGGACTTAGTAAGTAGGGTTATAAGTACCTTACTTGGGGTTAGAAGTGGCTATAAGTATACTTACCCTAATCATTACCCTAGTTACTAAGTCCCATGATCCCTTAAGTAGGGATTTCCGGTTTCGGCCGGGGGGCGGCTCCTGGGTTTAGGGTTAAAGGTTGCAGGTTTTCCCCGTCCGCCTGGCTGACTGGGTGGCACTGCTGGGATTCGGTTCAGGGTTTTCAGAAAGGGTTTTCAATGATGTGTTGCGGACTTTAGGGGCTTTGAGGGGTATCCCGAAGGGTATTGGGCTTTTCGGTCCTCTTTGCTGCTTGAGTGCAGGGCCTGTTTCTTGCTTCTCGGGGTGGTGCTTGCTTTTTGAGGTGGGTATGGGGTTAGGGCGGTTTGTTGCGTTGTAGGGATTCTGCTGAAGGGTTGCGATTACAGCGTGAATCATAGGACGGTGCAGTGTTGATGCAAACGGTGGAGCGCAAGCGCTATCTATACATATATATATATATATACACACATACATACATATTCTGTTAGCCAGTTCTAGGTAGTCCAGCGCCGAATCCCCTGTCCCGAACGCTTTGAAACCGAATCACAAGTCTGCAAACTCGAAACCCCTCCCAAAAAAACGAACCACAAAATACCTGTTTGAGGGTCTAGGGTCCTAAACTCTACAAAACCAAAACCCTTTCCTTGCCTTTTGGTGGAGGAGGGCCTGCAGTGCAAATGCCCTCGTGCTCAGTCGGCTGCACTAAACCCCGATATCCTGCCACTAACATCCCAAAACCTTGAAGACAAATAACACTTCGAAATCCCATTGAAAAGAAGGAACACTGTCAAACCTAACCCCCCCCTCTCGGCTCTTCTTCGCGTCCTCTCTGCCGAGTGGTAACCCGGATGAATCGAGCCTCGGCTGCCCAATCCCTTGCCGTTAGGGGCCGTAAATGCTCCTGTACGCGTTTCGGGCTTTCGAGGCGTGAGGGTTTCGACTCCCATCGCTCGCTCAAGTCAAGGCAGACAATGCTTCACGACCTGCCGCAGCACTACAGATACCGGATTTAACCAATCATTTGAGTGCTTAGGGTTTGGAGCTTTCCAGGGGTAATGCTTTGTGATGGAGGATCCTAAAGCTTCCATGTATATAGCCTATGCTGCTGTCCAAAGTACCAAGGACCTAATTCGGCCTGTTTGGAGTCTCAAGTAAAGCGAAATCATGCTCTAAGCTTTGCAGTTCGGGTATGGGCTCTCCCCACACGGACACTCCAGGTGAGGAGGATGGGTTCGCGTGCAGACAGCTACATGGAACCATCGAATGAAACCAATGTGCTACTTGGGGCGAAGTCCATGATGCCTGGGAGGGGTGCCAAGGAAACGCTGCCTGCCAAGTGCCGAGAAAAGTCTTGAGCCGCAGGTTAGCAGGCAGAGATGGGAGAGACCACATAAAAAGTGAGCAGGGATGCCAGTCCTCATAGACTCTAAACAGCCCTGGACAGAACGAAAGCATCCGAATCCAAGGGGCAAGGACGCCAAGCTGCCACCAACGCGCTTGGGAGACATCCTCAAAGAGCTGCAGGATCTGTTTATCGGAGTCATCAGAGGGTTGAGAATTCAGGACTTACGGATAATTAGGGTTGAGGGTTCAGACGGCTTCGTTTTTTGGACGGTTTAGGGTTTGGGGGTTTAGGGCGCCTCGAGATCAGTTTTGGGTACATTTGAACCTCCCCTTTTCGATGCAAGCAAGACTTCACGACGGGTATCGGTTTACCTAAGGTTTACTAACCAGTGGTTTTGGGGGTTCCCTTGGCTCTTTAGCTCCTTATTTAATAGGGATTATCCCTGGCTCCTTAGCTCCCCCAATATCAATGCTTAGTTTATAAGCTTTAGGGTGTTCAAGGTATGCTTCGGTGCTTTAGGCTCCACTCGATCACCCCCAGTCCGTGTAGGGCTGTACTTTTCGGCATTTTGGCTTCCTGTGAATTCTCGTACCAGTTCGCTTCCACGACCACGAATTAAACTTTCAATATATCTATATATATATATATATATATGAGCGTATGTATGTATATGTATATATATATATAAAGTATATACATGTATAGCAACAGCAACAGAGAGAGAGGGAGAGAGAGAGGGAGGAAGATGCAGATGAAGGCCCCTCTCTCTTACAAGTACTTAGCCCTGCAACCCCGCACAACCAAATACCTTGGTCATGCCTGCGCCGACCTCGAAGCTCGACACACCATGCCCTCAACAGGCCAACAGGTCTCCCAGAGGCCAGCCGCTGAAACCTCAACAGTGCTCTGTATGTCAGAGACATCCCAAACCCACCTGGTCTCAAATCAACACCAACAGGTCCAGCTAGGTTGGCCCTTGAAAGCCTCTGAAAAATGTTCGTAAATAGGGTCCTATTAAGCCCCATAAGGGAAAATGAAAAATATCCCAAAGGCCTACCTAGCCCAGATTCGAGCTTCCATGTCCGCGGCATCCCCGCAGGCTCAGAACAAGCCCTGTACTTCCTAGGCTCAACTGCATGATCGCAGTAAGCCCGCGGCTCGTTGTGTCTGGCCGTGGACTCACGCATAAGTGTCAGCCACCTATAGCAGGTACAAAACAATTCAGAGGCGCATGCATGAGTACTTATAAGATCCAAGCTAAGCGCTTGGAATTGGTGCTGTTGTGTTCCACATGCTGGCATTACAAAGGGCCGTTCTCGATGCAAACGCTAAACTTCGAATCCTTGAATCTTGGGCCGAAGTACCGCTCCTAAACCACCGAATCACAGAATATACATCAAACCCCAGCCAGCTAAAACAGAACGCTTCAGAACCCTCAGCCGTGAAACTTAACCCCAACCCTGCATTTAAAATCAAAGCCCTTGTACCGCTAGCGATAAAAGGACTCATATATTTAGGCTTTCGGGCCCAAATGGCCCAAAGACCATACTATAGAAGGCTTTTGTGCTAGTTTGACCCCTAGTGTATCACCCTACAACCAGGATCTACGTTGCCTTCATGTTGAACCCCCGGCTGGAGTTTTCGATCTCCGGTGTTCTCAGGTTTGCGGGTTTAGGACCGTAGACAGCTCTTGCTCCGGAGAGCTCGCAGATCTTCACAGACCCAAAGGGTCCCAGGTACTGTTACGGGGAATGCTTCCCCAAATCATAATAGTAGTTCCTAATATAGAAACCCTACATTCGACTTTTTGAGTACTTTGGACCCTTTGGGAGATGCCTGAAATACGGAGGTTTCCGAAAAGAGGGGACCCTAAGATAGCACCCTGAATAGTAGGAGCCTTAGAATAAGGACCCAAAAATTTGGTACCCCTCATTTTCGGAAGGTCCCAAATAAATACGGAGGTTTCTTGAAATCAAGCTAGCAACGCTTGAAACCATACCAAAGGCTCTAAAGCCCACGAAGCTCCTCCAACATGAAAGCCGCTTTGGGCCGTAAGGCGGCAGGGCTCCCGGTACCATGAGTTGCCCTAAGGGTCCAAAGTACCTTTGTAGTAGAATGTAGGGTTTCCATATTAGGAATTACTATTAGGATTTTGGGAGGTATCCCCCATAACAGTACCTAGGACCCTTTGGGTTTGGGAAACCTACTACAACGCAAAAAACCCTTTTAACCCCAGAGCCGCCCTGATTCCTTATGCGCCGAACCCAGAGATCAACCGTACTTAGAGGATCATGGGACTTAGCGAGTAGGGTTATAGGTAAGGTAACTATAGCTATATCTACTTATAACCCCCAATTAAGGTAGTTATAACCCTACTTACTAAGTCCCATGATCCTCCAAGTAAGCTGTTTCAAAGCGAGCTGCTCTTCGAAGTTGATACCTTGGGCCACGCGGGGTTTTAAGGCCTGATGCATGGGGATTTTAGGATTTACTTAGTTGCTGAGTTCATAAGCCCCCAAAAGTGTTCATTCAGTTTTATACTGTGTAATATTATCCCAAAAGTGTACAGTGTATCCACTCAGCTACTTAGTTTAGGCTTAGCGATCAGACTTTTAGCCTTTCTAGTGCTTCGAGTTGAAAGTTGCAACTGAAGGTGCAGGGTTTGTGGTCTTGAGTGCAATAGCGTCGGTAATACCCTTGCAATACACAGAAACCAACTGTGACACAACATGCTGTTAGCATGCCAGAACTGCCGACTCGCCGACGAAGAGCTAACGACCCTACACAAGTCTAAAATGCGACCGGCAACTTGCAACTGCCTTTGCGTTGTGCACCTATTCAGATTCAGTGAACAATCTTTTTTAGCGCCACAATCTGCGGCAAAAAACAACAACAATGACGAGACAGGTGCGCGACATCCATGTACGGACCAGAGGAAACCAACAACTGCCAAGCTCAGCTGTGAACTCATGCAGACCGTGTCGGCGCTCCCGAAGAGTCTAAGGTTATATAACGCCTTTCGAGGTTTTTTGGCCTGTGGACGACTCTTGTTGCATCTGACAACTTGTAAGTTGTAAGTATGCGCAAGCTTGAACCTTAGGCTTTCATCCCTAAGCCCCATATCCGAACATTCCTCCAACTCTTAATCTTGAAACTTAATCCTGAAAATCCCTCCCTGAAGCCCAAGTCTATGCCAGCAAGATGCTATCGGAGCCACTGCCAAAGAGCTGCACGACCTCATCGGCCACCTCCAGACAAACTCCCTGTTTTGACACTCACTTTCGGGCAAGCCTGGCGAGGTCTGATAGGTTCGACGAGTACCGTTATCAGCCCACTGCGTAGGTTCATCCAGTGGGCATGCTGTGGGTGAGGACCCGTGACAAGACAGGAACAACTGCACAAGCATACTCATCGGTGCCCACTAACAGCAGTACCCCTCAACAGCAAACGACTAAACCCTTTAACACACACAGACACACACACACACGCACACAGACACACACTCACACACACTCCCAGCCCATAGTTGCGCTGTGAGGAATCAGGAAGACCAGTCACGATGCGTCAGACGACAAGTCAGTGTGCTTCCATGAGGGCTTCCGAGCTTCATGCAGGCTTGCATTCCATAGCATCATGCCAGAGTTGTCACTGCTGTAGTGAGTGATGCTGGCCTCCCAACGATCGACCATGCAATATGGGAGTTTCCGAAAATTCGGGGTACCTTATTTTGGGGTCCTTAAAATAAGGGTCCGACTATTCAGGGTACTAGATTAGGGTCCCCTATTTTCGGAAAGTCCTATATTGTATTCCGCCCCAATTGGCCTGCACTGCAGACTATCCACGCTGCCATGGATTCCCCTCCCACCGCACGCCACACGCATCTGCTCACTCCGGCCCAGTGGGGGTGGCTTGTGACAATTCCATGCTCACATGCACACCAGAGTCGTCCAGTTGTTTGCAGGGGAGTTTAGGAGTTTAGGGCGCTGGGTTTACCTTAACCCGGAAGAACCTACATTTTCAAGGACTTATATAGCGAAATCATAATAAGGAACCCTAAAAAGGTAGGTTGTTCCGGGTTAAGGTAGGGCTTACGAGTTTAAAGGCTTCTGGGTTTTAGATTATTGTCAGGTTTAGACTCGCGCAGTCGCTCGAGCAAGGCTCAGGCGCAAGGTCCAACTACACAAGACTTGCTTGAGACGTTCGAAGGGCTTGGCGCTGGCGTCCCCGATGTAGGCACCAGAAAACGTAGGGCCACAAGCTCAGGCAACGCTGCTTCAATCGCCAGGATTTCGGCAGACGGGAGAGCTCGCAGCAAGAAACGAACCACAGCCAGTGTGTCCAGAACAACTGACGAGCTGGGGCATGTCCTTCGTCTTTGTCTTTCATTGCAAGTTCGCGTGCCTCTAGCTGACGGCAGCAACTGCAATTTTTCTTGGGCCTCTCTCTCCCACTCTATCTCTCTCTCTCTCTCTATCTCTTTCTCTCTCTTTCTCTCTCTTTCTCTCTCTTTCTCTCTCTTTCTCTCTCTTTCTCTCTCTTTCTCTCTCTCTCTCTCTCTCTCTCTCTCTCTCTCTCTGGCGTGGAGGCCGGTCAAAGCCTCCAGGCATCATGCCCACCCGAAATGTTTTCGGGACGAGCCTCTCTCTCTCTCTCTCTTGCCCTCCCTCTCCTGTATAAGAACTTGTCACAGTCTGGCCTGTCCGGAGCCTCGAAAAAACCCGAAGTAGCCGATGCTTCTTGACTTTGGGATTCAGCCTGTAAAGGTTCTCGAAGGCTCCTACGCCCTATGAGCCCTCAAAACCCTACCTTAACACCCAAAAAAAACCTGTTCGTTTTACGGACTACAGTAAGGAAGGTTCTCAACAAGGAACCCTGAAAGGGTAGGATTGATAGGGTCGTACTAGGTCCTATACTCTCCTTTGTAGCTCCTTGTTTCGGTTTTGCGATTTCTATACTTGGGATCCTATAAGGCAAAACGTAAAGCTTGCCGTTTAGACCCCAAAGTAGATATGGTTTGTATCCTTCAATGCAAAATGGGTCTGACGGGTCTGGAAACCCTCCACCTCGAAAAGCTCTAGGCTTAAAGCAAAAGCAAAAGAGCTGCAACACCTTTGTCGTCATACCCTGAATGTCGATGATATGGAGAACCAGAGAAAGACACTGTCCTGAACCAGGCTTTCGGCCCTACCCAGGGGCTCCATAGTAGTTCCTTTTTGGGAATGCCCTCTAGAATGCTAAATATCAATGATTTAAAAGCCTAAACCCTAAACTCTAAATCCCTAAACCCCTGAACCCTGGCCTACTATGGAGCCTATAGGTAGACCTCACCAGGCCTCCTCGCAAACGCTGGAGGTCCAGACCTGCTTTCGGATTGTTCTTGAGGAACTTAGCTATAGGGTTTTCGGGTTTAGGCGGTTTAGGGTTTAGGGGTTTAGGCTTTAGGGGTTTACGGGTTGAGGGTTTATAGGGTTTAGGGGGAGTCCCACAAAACGGAAACCGTGCTTTTTGTCTTTCCCTTCTTGGCGGCGATGGCAGACACGATGTGTCTTTATCAGTGTAGCCTGGAGTACATCTTACTTCCCCAATAAGGCACAAAAATGAAAGGTTGGGTAGTGGGGATCTAAGACATTGTTATCAGGGACCCACTTCGTGGCTTCTTGGGGTCGGGAGTTTATAGATTCACCTGTGGCTGCACAAGGCTCCCATTTCGCATTTTTGCAATCGAGCGTTCACACGGTCAAGCTACGGTGTACACGGTTTAGGAAGGATTACCCCCCCCGGTAGATATGATATTGTATCGGTCGACCAGGGTTTGGGAATCCTCAACCTCGCGAAGCTCAAGGCTTAAGGCAAAACCTGAAGAGCTGCAACATCGTTATCCATACCCTGCATGTAGAGTCTATCGAGAATTGAAGAAACGTATCGTCCTGAACTATGTTCTAACTTCTTGGAGCTCATTGAACCAAACAACTCGAGGCCTCGCAACCAAAACTGCTACTCTAAGCGCTGAATTTGTAACAATATCAATCACCATCATCATCATCATCATCATAACAAATAACATTAATAACAACAAATGACAGTACTAACAAGAACAATAGGAATAACACTGTCAATAACAATATGACTAACAATAGCAAAAGTAATGACGACAACACAGGAGAAAGCAGGGTTCCTATAGTAGGAATTCCTATAAATATTTTGGGTAAGTATTCCCTTAGTGGGATTTAAAGCTTTCGCCTGGCGAAAGCCCCCCTCCCAGTGAAACGGTGTACAGCTTCGGCAGGATACTGAAACCCAAACCAAGTTGCCTAAACTGCAGTACTCGTAAACCTGCCAGACTGTTGACCTTAACACCCCTAGTTAAACCCTGAAACCTAATGGTTGCCCGTAAACCCTCCCCCACTCAAGCACTGGACCCTATAATGCCCCTAAACCCAGATCACCCTTAACCCTACACCGTAGTCCGATCAACCACTGAACCTTCAAGATATGAAGATGTTGAATGCTCACCTTCGCGGTAGGGTTCAAGGCTCAAAGGATGCAGAAAGGCTAACAAGGGAACTGCACAAGACCCAAGAAGATTGGAGACGAACCTAAACCCCTAAGCGGTACTGCTGATGCCATCCACAGCATGATGACACGGAGACCTGCGTGATGTCCGCTCTTTGCAGAACTTGCCGCAGCTCCTCGCACGGAAACTCTCCCAAGTAGAGGCATAAAAGCATTCAGTAATCCATCGTCCACGTCCTAAACCACAAAAAAACAAGGGCTCGGCTGTTTCCATTACCCAGAACATCAAGAGCCCCTCCCTCTCTCTCGCTGTCTATCTCTGGCTCTCCCTCCCTCCCTCCCTCTCCCTCTCTCTCTCCTCGCTCTCCCTCTCGCTTTCGCTCTCCATCTCGCTTTCGCTCTCGCTCTCCCTCTGGCTCTCCGTCTCGCTCTCGCTCTGGCTGTCCCTCTCGCTTTCGCTCTCCCTCTAGCTCTCCTTGTCGCTCTCGCTATCCCTCTCGCTCTCGCTCTCTCGATATCTCTCTCTCTCTCTCTCTCTCCCTCTCCCTCCCTCTGTCTGTATGTATGAACATATATATATATATATATATGTGCACATACACAAATAAGTATACATAGAGGATGTCACCATGAGTCAGGGTCTTCGGCTCAAGGTTGCATGAGTTCAGGGTATGGGCTGTGGGTTCAGCGAGCGTTGGGTTTGGGAGTCCAGTTTAAAGTAAAAGCCAGAAAGTTGGAATGTGATTATCCTAAACCCTTTATGGCAAATTACAAGGTATCCTACCTTGAAACCATATTCCAACTTTCTGGAGTTCCTCTTAGGTTGTAGAACGGGCCACTGAAAAGGATACTGTAAGGGGCGTGGCAGGGCGACTAGAGTCTACAAGAGCGATATTGTGTAGACTACGGTGTTCATTCCTCTATCTCGCTGTTACGGCGAAACCGCTTCTTCGTATTTATTCGTGTAAACCCGACCACAAACGGCAGATCCAGAATTGCAGAGGGAAGCGATGATAGTACAGGTAACTGTTTAGGCTTCCAATTGTCACAAATACCGCAGCAGAATGCAACAGATAAGCGCGCTTCCATGTTCAACCGTCAACACACAGTCCTGCTGCCCAACCCTAAACCCTACGTATAGTCTCCATTGTAGTTCCTTTTTGGGGTTAATTACCTTATTGGATCCAAATTAGGTATTTGGTTAAATCAACAAAAGGAACTACAATGGAGACTCTAGGTAATCCCTAGACCCTAAACCCTTACACCCAAGACCATCCCAACCACAACTCCTCTTTGGAGATCTGCCCATCGTCGTGGATGTCGAAGGTCTTGAAGGCGGACCAGAGGACCTGAGAACTGGCTTTCTTCCATGCTTCTGCTATACATTATCTGTTATATATATATATATATATACATATGAATATATTATAAAGAGAATTACGAAAAAAAACAGATACATACATAGAAACCTTTTCTGTGGCTGGCAAGCCCGTGGTGGTAGTTATATTATAGTTAGGCTTGTGGTTTGAACTTCGTTTCCGGTGTTCCAATGGTGTTTGGGATTTCTAGAAGGGAATTAGAGTACGATAATGTTCCGGGTTCACAAGACATGTGCCGGAGTTCGGGATGGTTTGGGGGACTGCGACACGGCTACGACGACGACCGCCACACGTGACCTCACTAGGAATAAGACTCGTACCACGAGTATGGATCCTAGGACAACTGGCAGCCGTCGCAGAACTAGTACCAGAAGTACAGCACTACGACTACACCCACTCATACTACGACGACGTACTACTACTACTGCAAATGCTCTGTGCAAAAACCAAGATGCACTATCGACCCTTCCTTCAGCAATTCCTGATGGCGGCGAGGTGCATGCTCGTCCTGGTACCCGTCCTCGCCGAGGCCTTTCAGGTGCACACTCTAAACCCTGCAACACCTGCACGCAGATTTACGCTAACACCCGACGGCATGAGACGCGCATGGACAATTATGGAGCATGGGTTGTGATTCTGTGATCCTCTTCAATATTTTATATGTAAATGGGCTTAGGAGTCCGCTATCCTCAGTGAATCATACTCTGCCAGCACCTGTTGACATGCTCATGAAGTTCTCAAAGTGGAGGGATGCAAGCACTCAAGCATCCCTCCGTTCACATCAAGGAAGAGTCCATGGAGAAATCGTATATATGTCATTGGCTATAAGGGGAGTAGTGAACCTCTGAGCCCTCCAAATCTTTTCCGGTTCTGTGGTGCTCATCCCGAAAACCCCTCGAATCCCCGGGAGGGACAAGGCACCTGCTGCGCAGAATTCGGTGAAGGTGATCCTGCGCTCAGAGAGAATATGCGTGCTCCTTTATGGAAAGACCATGCTAAACCTGATGAAGGTGACTCATTAATTAGTGGCACAGGATCTTAGGGCCTTTGCAGGCGTGGAAGCTTACGCTTTGCAGGTGTCGGTTAGACAAGATTGCAAGTGTTGGCTTCGATCCGTGGCTGTCGTCTCCGGCATGCAGCCAGGCCTGAATGCTTACGCCCCGAGGAAGAGCGAGAGAGACAGATAGAGAGAGAGAGAGAGAAACAGAGACGCGGAGAGAGAGAGAGAGAGAGAGACAGAGAGAGAGAGAAAGAGAGAGGGCGAGAGAGCGAGAAAGGGAGAAGAGGGAGAAGAGGAAGAGTTTCTGGGTTTCTCTATACATAGGAGGATTATGGCTTTGGGCGATCAACTAATCGTCGTTGGGCAATGCCCTATTAATATCCTCATCACTTAGCAGGCCCGTAGGCTACTTGTATGTACGGAGAGAAACGCCTGTGGCTCATATGAGTGGTTGTCGAGATTAGGGTCCCTGTTTGGGTCCGTATTATAGTACGGCACCTAGTATTTAGGGTAATTACCCAAAAAGGGGCGCTAATTTTGACAACCGCCCATATCTTTGAAGCAAGGCGTTATCGCATTTGGTGAGTGTGTTCTCGTCTTCCATGATAACTACACGCTCTCAAACGTCAATGCGGCTCCTGTCTTGCTAAAGTAGGGGTAAACAAGAAACAACACGCTTCATGTGCATCTAAACGAAAACTGAACCCCCCGCGCTTGACGGCTTAAAGACTCCGGGACAGGCAAGAAGAGTTCAGCTGTGCGCTCTGAGAGCTCAACCTAAACAGCGATTGAGAGTGCAGAGACCAACTTGTGCGTTCCCAGACAGAAGCCAAAGAAATGCCCACCTGAAGCATGAGCAGAAGTATCCGATGCCCTCTCAATCATACCTATGGTCTCCATTGTCGTTCCTTTTTGTGGTTTGACCAATTATATATGAAGGATCCTAAAAGGCAACCCCCAAAAACGAACTACAATGGAGACTACAGGTAAACCCGACTGAAGGGCGGAAACAGAGTATACCGACAGCTGCATCTGTGCACCTGGAGCCTGAAGTTATGATTTCTTTGGGCGGGGGGGGGCTTATGCAACTGAAGGCTAAGTTCCCCAAACCCATACTCCCGGTACCCTCCCGGTAAAACACAGAAACCGACATCCTCCTAAATCCCCCCAAAAAATCTAAACCCCCACCCAAGCTTCCATCAAGTATCCTTCCAGAACCATCCAGGTCCAAGTACGAAAAAATCTCCTGGACCTCTGCCTGTGATGATTTTTGTTGGGCCTTCCCGAGGTTTAGGATCCTGAAGCTTAACGCAGGGTTTGATACTTTGCGAATTTGTTCATGGACATTGGGAGTTTCTGAAAATTAGGGTAACTTATTTTGGGGTCCCTATAATAAGGATCCTACTATTTAGGGTGCTGTATTAGGGTCCCCCATTTCGAAAACTTCCAGTTAGAAGCGAGCCATCAAATTAGCACCGCAGCTGAGCAACTTTAACTGTAACTAACTGCTCGCCTTGCTTGGCTGCTTACTGAATCGTCTGATCCTGCACTGGCTGCGACGATTTGTGGCTGAAATCCCAAGGAATGCATACTATAGGGGCCTTAATCATTAGAGTAGGGTTTTGGTGGATATTATTACAATAATGATAATAAGGAAACCCCAGTAATGCTGCCTCTTCGAGTTTGACAGTTCGCGGTTGGTATCGGGTTTAGCTGTTTGGATTTGGGGTTTAAGGTATATCGTGAGTACGGCGGACACGACATAGGTTGGAGGTTCATGTACACCTAATTGTAATCGCTTCCCCCTAATATTAAAGTCCCCCTAATATGAAAACTACCGGGCCCCAGAATTTCGCGGTTTCGGGCCCACAATTGAAAGTTAATTAAAAAGTGGGGGGGGGGGCTAGGATTGTATGAGTTTCAAAAGACCAAAGACTACAACAGTACTGATCGGACCGAAGTGACCAGAGCTTTAGGGCTTAAGGGTTAAGGGCTCAAGGCCAAAGCTTTAGGGCTTGGGGCTTCAGGGCTGTCTCGAGGATTGGCTGATTCCGCCCCGCCTGGACCTCGGTCGACCGCCCACCCTCCTCGAACCTCGAACCGCACCGAGAATCCCCAAAAATGACGGAACTGGACCAATTCCGGTCTAGGGTATAGGGCTTAGGTACGCATAGTTTCCATTGTAGCTCCTCTTTTGGTTAACCAGTTTTATGGCTAGGACCCTATGCTTAAACAAATAAGGCTCACCAAGAAAGGAACCAACATGGAGATGAAAGGTATGTTTCACCACCCCAGTCTGAAAGCCCAAAGATTCAGCGACTTTACAAGTTAGAGCCCTCTGGAAAAGGCTTACGTAGGATGTCAGGCGTCGGATTTAGGAATTGGGGTTTTAAGGGTTTAAGGCTCAACGGGTGACGAAGAATTCCCCTGGATCAGATCCAGGGGCTGCGAAAGAAGGCATGCAGCAGAGGACTCGGGTTAGGGTTTAGGGTTTAGGACTGCTTCCAAACGAATGTCTGAGCCTGTGCAAGACCGCTTCCCCCAAGTCCTCGTCAACTCCCCTGCCCTAAACCCTAAACCCGAAACTCTCACCCAAATCCTAGGTGGCTCCATGGACAAAAGGCTGCTTCGTAAAGCAGAGCCCTCACAGAAGAAGCCTATACCCTCCACCCTATGCACCAAACCCTTTTTGCAGCAGGCTTCTCTCGCCAGGAATAGCTGTCGCCGCGAAGCAGTGCACCAAATTCTGAAGTCTGAAACATCAATGAAGAAACCTAAGCTTTCCTAAACCCTCCACCCCAAACTCCAGACTCAGAAGCCTGAAACGAAGAAGAACCAATGCCTCGGACACAGATCCAGGATCGTCTGGGTGGAAAACCATGGCGTAGCCTCCGTGGTCGAGTCATTCAGATCGCATATCTATGGTCTCCATTGTAGTTCCTTTTTTTGTTTAACCAATTATATATCAAGGATCCTAAAAGGTAACCCCAAAAGGGAACTACAATGGAGACTACAGGTATGGGTACTGTCGCAAAGGTCGCAGTGGATCCCACTATTTATTTCCCGTTGCCGAAGAGTCCAAAGTACCGATAATGGTAATTACTATTATGATTGGGGGAAGTACCCCCCCCCCATAATGGTACCTGGGACCTTTTGGGCTTTTTTCCTGAAGCCCCCACAAAAGGCGGACTTTGTGGTGTGCATGTTGCATCCTTCGGTGTGAGATTTGCAGCTGTGGTTCAGGGCTGAGAGGTTTAAGAACTGCGTGCTTGAGGGGCTCGGGCAGGTAAGGATCACATTTTCTATACCATCCTTAGAACCATAACAACAATAATATTTCTGATATTCTCTTGGGTTTTATCTGAACAAAAATAAAAAAAGAGTTCCTAAGGAGACCATCGTTGTGGCCACGATAGCCGATAGCCGTCGACCTCCGAACACACGATTCGTTAGAGCCCGACATGTCTGCACCAGGCTTTTGCAAGTCTGCAGCAAAACGAAATGATCCCGCATCCGCAAAGACACTTGGGCACTGCTGCAGAGTGTACACACAGTACACACAGGGTCATTAGATTTCACTTGGATAGGCATGGAAATCACTATCCTTTAAACTTAGACCCAAAGGGTCCGAAGTGCGTATATAGTTGAGTTGAATGTAGGGTTTCTATAATAGGAATTACTATGATTTGGGGAAATATCCCGAATTACAGTACCTAGGACCCTTTGGAAATTACGGATAGCAGCTCGGGTTCACAGTAGGTGGCGCGCGCGCTCGTAAGGTCCCTGCAATGCACTTTCGAAGCAGACTTGTAGGCACACACATACACCGGAGGCCTAGACCAGAAACTAAGCCCTCAAGGTATCCCCCTTAACCCCGTAGCCGAAACCTCACTTTAAGTTCGTGTTTGCGGTGCGAAACGTGGTGAGGCAGGAAATCTGATTCCCATGTCTTCCTGAAAGACAGACCAAGCATTGAGACGAGATCAAGTGTATAGATGCATGGGTTCAAACCCCACCCTGATATTACACGTCCTACAATGTTACACACGATTCCTCTATGAACACGAAAGCCTACAACGTACATTACAAATCGCGAGCTCAAGGAGAAGAAATCTGGCTGGTAAGATGGTTCCAGGTGGCAGTCACTGTAGCTTGCTTTGGGCTCATGCCGCAAGGAATTGATCTGATGCCCAGTCCATGCTACCCACAGGGATTCTGGGGTCCTTATGATGCTAATGTAGTCTCCTTCCTTGTCAACAAGATGCCCCACTGGTAAGGGAAAAGTCCACGGCCGCTAATCATGTGCTCTCTCTTAAAACTGGTATGGACATGTCAAAATTCTCAACCAGTCGGATCCCTACAGTAAGGCCGCTAGATTCGGGTACCCCCCCTACACAAATCCAAGAAACCCCCCTCTGGTCAGGGAAGAATCGAAGCCACAGACTCCACTTCACCTACTTAAAGGATCATGGGACTTAGTAGCTAGGGTTATGATTAGGGTAACTATACTTATAGCTACTTAAACCACAATTAAGGTACTTATAACCTTACTTACTAAGTCCCATGATCCTCCAAGTAAACCCTAAACCCTAAACTAAACCCTGTAGATCCCTTCAAGGAACCCTATAGATCCCTTTCAGGGGCCCTTTAAGAACCCTTATATACTCAGTCCCCCCAAGTAGGGCACCGGACCTCGGCAAAGTTCCTCCATATCAAGAATGCCGTCGCCTTGCTCGGAGCTTGACGTAAGGCCTTTGGGGACGCTTGAGGGTTGTGCCGATTGAACTTTAAGCATTTTGGAGCTTCCGAAAACAGGGGATCTTAATATAGTACCCCAAAAAGAAAGGATCCTTATATAGGGACCCCAAAATAAGCTACCCCTAGTTTATGGAAACTCCCATTCAGGATCTGATGGGTCGAGGTTGAAGGGCTTTGGGTCAGGATTCGGAACAGGAATCATCCCTCCAAACTTCGATAACTTGAATACTTCTCCCTTTGAGCTTCCGTGGCCTCCCTCTACCAGTACTTCCCTGAAGGCTGAAACTATGAAACTCCATAAAACCTCAACTCCCTTGCGCAGCCTCCTGCAAACCTATGGCTGCACGTCTCAAGGCTCCGACAGTTCTGATCCAGCATGAAAAACGCGTCACGTATGCCTGGGATTCCACGAAAACCCAGAAGAGCTTAGGAGCTTCGGCTCTAGGAGTTTAGGGCTTCGTTGTTTACCGGCTTATCTTTATAGGGTTTATGGCATCAAGGGAAATACACCGTCTAAAGTGCCTAAGGACTTAATGGTCTTGTTGCCTAGAATACAGTTCTGAAATGCTTCTCCGTGTGACTAGAAGGGGTTCAGGTTTTTCAGAGGCTGTGAGGATCATGGAAAGCCAAACCTCAAACCAAGCCAGCACTAAGCCGCAAAGCATCAGTATGCTGCCCAGGATCCGCTGAGGCTGCGGTGATCCAGCTGCCTGGCGACCTTTAGTCAGATCTCTGGGCGCCTTTCGGTTCGGGTTTTCGGGTTCTGGGTTTCAGGATCCCAAACCCTAAAACCCAAAGCCCCCCGGGGCGTGGCGCGTGAGGGCTCATGGGGTGCAGGGCTTCGAGAAACCTTGAGGCCTAGCCTGTATCGCCGTCAGAAGAGGGATTGCAAGTAGGAGAGCTATTAAGCTCTATTATGCTCCGCTACAAGTATTCTACTGTACGTGCACGCCCATCTATCTATCCATCGGTCTTTGCATACATGCATATGTATGCATAAAAATGCATGTAGGCAAATATTTACACACATCTATCAACACATGTGTGTGTGTGTGTGTGCGCGCATATATGGGTGGTTGTCAAAGTTAGGGTCCCCTTTTGGGTACCCTAAATATTAGGTGCCGCTTTGTATTAAGGACCCCCAAAGGGACCCTAATTTTGACAACCACCCACATAAACACACAAGCCATGCCTTCGTGCACACAACGAAGCCAAGGCTGATAACGGGTTCATCATAACCATAGGCTCCATAGCAGTTCCTTCTTGGGGTTCATATTTAGAACCCTACAACTACAAGGTAATCCCAAAAAGGAACTACTATGGAGTCCTAGGGCCCTAGGGTAGACCAGTTTCGGGGGCAGCCTTCTATTGAGCTCACGTGGGATTGATAAAGACCGGTGCTGACCAAGGATGCAACAATGAAAGTCTCAGAGTTCTGTACGGGCCGCAATAATTACAAAAGGGTTTTGGGGCCTTTTGTACTATAAATGCAATAAGGAACCCCAAATAGTGTTGGTAACTGGTAATTATTAAAGCCCCTATACTAAGCTCCCATAATACCCCTTATAGTAATACATATAGACCCCTTTAATTAAAGGAACCCCAAAATAGTATAGGTAACTTCGTAAGGCCCCTACAGTAGGATCTCTTCAAGCTCAGCACAGCACCGAAGCAACGCAAAAGGAGAAGAAGTCCGGCGCACGGCTAAACTGCTCCACATTTGTGAGCACCTGAGTCAGGGCCGTGAGGAACCGGCGTGCCTGTAGTAGTCGTTTTGCAGTCGTTAGAAGAAGAAGTAGT
This sequence comes from Symbiodinium sp. CCMP2592, assembly GCA_905221615.1. NCBI lineage: Eukaryota > Dinophyceae > Suessiales > Symbiodiniaceae > Symbiodinium > Symbiodinium sp. CCMP2592. Next base: position 358,805 of record CAJNDT010001024.1, read on the forward strand.
AGCAGCAGTAGTAGTGGCAGTAGTGCCAAAAGTCGTGGTTGAAGCAGTAGTATTAGGAGGAGCAGGCGGAGGAGGAGTGGACTACTGCGACGACAGCGATTACTACTAGTTCCTACTCCTCCTCGTCCTCGTCCTCGTCCTCTACCACTACTACTACTACTACTACTACTACTACTACTACTACTACTACTACTACTACTACTACTACTACTACTGCTACTGCTACTACTACTACTACTACTACTACTACTACTACTTCTGCTGCTACTGCCACTTCCAATGCCAATGCCCTTGTCATTGCTACAGCTAGTGCTGCTGCTCCTGCTACTGCTACTGCTACTGCGACTTCCACTGCCACTGCCAGTGCCACTGCTACTACTACTACTCCTCCTACTGCTACTGCTACTGCTACTGCTACTGCTACTGCTACTGCTACTGCTACTGCTACTGCTACTGCTACAGCTACAGCTACAGCTACAGCTACAGCTACTCCTGCTGCTGCTGCTGCTGTTGCTGCTGCTACAAATACCACCTACTACCACACTACTGCGACTACTACTACTACTACTACTACTACTACTACTACTACTACTACTACTACTTCTACTACTTCTACTAGTACTACTTATTCTACTACTACTACTACTACTACTACTACTACTACTACTACTACTACTACTACTACTACTGCTACTACTACTACTACTGCTGCTCTACTTCGTCTACAACTGCTATTGCTCCCATCCTACTACTCCTACTATTCTTCCTGCTCCTACTACTCCGGTTTTCCTACCCCTATTCCTACTGCTACTTCTACCAACGCTGCTGTTCACGCATTTCGAGTCTTGTATGCCGTTTGGATTCCAGGATGCAGAAACACACAGCAGAAGATGTTAGACTAAGACTAGCGCAACGGCCGGCTCACATGCCAGCACCAGAAGCTGTAAGATTGTCGGGGCTTTGCGACAAAGGCTTCCTTTTGAGTGAGGAGCTCAAGGCTCAGAGATGCTCGGAGATTGCCGAGCTGAGGATTTTGACTGGTCATGCGGGGATTTCGCTAAGCCCGAAACCCGATAATTACCTTAAACCTCAAACCTCAAAACTCAAACCCCAATGGTCATGCTTGTAGAAGGTTTGGCATCACGAGGCCTGCGTCAGAAGTCGGAAGTCTGGCTCCACTTTGTGCTGCTCAAGCCAAGGGTGGTGCAGTACCTGCCGTCGGGGTGTGTTGTGGTCTAGGGCTAGGGTTGAAGGTTGGGGGTCTCGGAGCCCGGGTTTCGGAACATAAGTTAGAGCGCACCGCTTAGATCCAAGTACTACGAGCTACGCTCGGCTATGGCTGTCAGAGAAGCCTTCCATCCGGCTTAGTGTTTGATTAGAATCTTTCTCTTGTGCAACTTGCGATGGGGGTGATGAGGGGCAGGAGCAGCTTGTGTTGATGACCACTCCGTTGACCCAAAAATCAGCAGAAACGTCGTAACTATCTTGAGAATCATGAACATCATGGGTTTCGCATCGTCATCTTCACCATCATCATCGTCAATATCACCTGGGCAATCCTCATCATCACCATCGTCATCACCATCATCAATCGCAGTCATAATCGGCGATTGCAACATCTTCATCCGCACGCGCGGCACCGGACGTGGAAAGTAAGTAAGCGGTTCAGGGCAAGACTTCGTGCAAAGCAATCAAGTCACAGCCAATGCACAGCCATGTTGACCGTCTGACCCCCTCTTCCACACCCTTACCCGGCCCGGCTGTGCCTGATCCGCGCTGAGCCGTGCCTGCTTTCAACACGCTACCAACGAATGTATTTTTTGTTCAACAAGTATCCATTACGAATAGAAACCTTACTGAAACGAGCTTCACTTCCTCTATGATGTCCACACTGCTCGCACAGATTCACCCATGTTAGGCAACTGCTGTCTTCCATCAAAGAAACCGGCTTATTGATTACCGCAAAATCGGCTTGTGCATATGGCGGAAGAGGCTCCTTCTGATATGCCTTGGGTTGAGGGTCTAGCGTTTAGGAAGGTTTTGCCTCCTGCCCTGTAAGGACGAACACAGGAGGGTTTAGGGCTTAAGGGGTTTAGGAAGCCAACGTGCCCTTGCCCCGTTCCCCCTCCCCACTGCTTGTCGGAATCCAAGACACTCATTCCAACATCCCTGATATGTTGTTCCCAGATTATATTTCGGGACATAGTCTCATGAAAATTCCTTAGGGGGTACAGGTCTTAATTATGGTCCCCTGCCACCTGCGCGGACCTTTCAAAACCTCCCCAACGAAGGCATCGTCCCTATCTAGGGGCTTCAGTGATTACACTCGGGTTTCGATGTGCGATGTACGTTAGAGTATGGAACCCTGTGACCTATGAATCATAGAACTCAGGCAATTCAACCGTAAACCAGGGTCCCTTGAATCCAAAAGCGATGTTTGGAGTCACTGGGTTGACGGTTGAGGCCGACACTGGGATATCATTCTGCTACGTTTTTTTGTGCGATCATCGCTATGATTAATAGTTGTATTTTATTTGGTCTTTTCGTATCCGTTGAAGCCCCTACGAGCCTGCACATCGACTTTGAGCAAGTGTCGGATGAGATCCTCGTGTTGAATCATGCACATTGCCGCTTATGTTAAAGGGTTCTCGGGTTTGGTGACCTGAAAAAGGAGGACCTACATGTGGGTTGATGTTGAGGGCTTCTTCTTAGTCGCTGAGTTCATAAGCACCAAAAGTGTACACTTGCAGTTTTATAGTGTGTCATATTCTCCAAAAAAGTGTAAAGTGTATCCACTCAGCTACTTAGTCTTCCTTCTCCCTGTGATCGGATCTTGCACACAGGGCTACAGCTTGGAGCGCATGACTTACATCAACACGAAACTCCAAGTCAGCTGCTTGTAACAGCACTGATGGTTTTTTGAACCCCAAGCCCTGATATAGAAACTGACATGATTGCCCATACTATTCCTGAGGATTCCTTCTTCTGTAGGATCATGTACCCGAAAAGCCTGTTCTTATCGGCAAGGGCCCTATATTGCTAGGAACCACAAACGAAGCGCCACGCAATAACCTGGAGTCCCCAAACTTGCATGCTAATCTTGGCGGACTTCTGAGCCCAACCTGAGAGTTAAAACTTTTAGCCTCCTTGTTATAGTTAATATAGAAACCCAAAAAGTTAATGTTCTAAGAGCCAACCAGAAGAACGTCAAGTAATCATCATTGTAAGCATGGACCACCACCTTCGCCGCATGTCCTATATGGTAGTCTTGCAAGACAATGGGGACCTTAAACCCTTTCAACCCCAATTCGACCCTAGACTTTAGGCCCCAAAACAGAGAAGACAGTCGAAGTTGTCACGTGAACTTTCACGGCGATGCCTCTGAGCAGAACTCTTTGGATCTCCTACACTTGTTGTTATCTTCTTCTCATTTTGGCTAGAAGCAGACTTTCTATCACTGCATTGCCTCGCTGCCCCGAGAGGCTGGGCTTTTCAGCAAAGCGAACCCACTCGCTGAGAGTAAATACTGTTGATGATATAAATCCTGCAATACCTTAAGGGCCCTAGATTATGGGAATTGTGGTATGATACCCATTATTGGTATTGCAAGGCTTATATCATCAACCGTATCACTACTAGTAACCAGTCATCCCAACCCTCTTATCACCATCTCCGCCACCACCACCATCCATCACCATTACCATCACCATCATGCCGCATGAATATTTTTGCATTGGCCATGGTCATCAGCACACGCAGGGTCATGGGTGGTCACGAACGACACTAATCAATACTGCATCTCCCCAGACCTTCCAAAATCCCTTGATGAAGTATTCCACCTCAAATTACTTTAATATCTTTAAGATAACAATGTGTACATTGCTATCTTAGGGATCTTACGGTAATCTGAAGTAGAATAGAATACTTAATCAAGGGATGTTGGAAGGTCTGGACCCTTCCTCTGCAGGTCCTTCGCTGTGTCGGAGACGGAATCCCAGAACCTAGGAATGACCCCCAGAAGCTTCAGCATCCTTAAAGGAACCCCTATAGAACCCTTAAAGGAACCTTGAAAGGAACCCTCAAAGAGTTATGGGTGGCATCAGGGTTTTAAGGTTTGGAGTTTTGTTTCGGGATGGGGTAAACATGCAGCTCCAGGCATACTCTTCATATCTTCGCGCGGCATGCAGCTACTGATAGATTTCCAATACTATCTTGGGGGCTCCTTATTGCTATACTGAACTTAGACTTAGCAAAAATTATGATATTTGCTGTTTGTTAGGGTTAAAGGAACCAACAGTTTGCAAATATTTATACATACCCCTAAGATTTGGATTACAGTATAACCTACCCGAATAACCCTTTTCTTGTTATTCAGGCACCGATAGACAGAGAAGGGTAGTCGCCAGCCTCAAGCATGCAGCGACACCTTTTGTTGGGATTCCTGCTAAGGAGTTCAATCTAAGTTACCAGAATAGATATCTATAGCAAATAATGTGGTTTCTCTTTTATGGTAACTTCAACTAAACCCCATAACAAGGACCGAGGTGTTGGGATTCTCGTTTACGGCTTGCTTGGAGTTTCGGGTCAAGAGATGGAGGCTTGAGTTCAAGGCTCCTGGATGTTGAGACAGCTTTCCTAGTTCATGGTTGGGATAGGATTCAAATGTACATTTTATTCACGAATTGGTTTAAGCACCCATAAAGATGTAAAATGTTACCCAACTATGACAAAGTTTCAAGCCACAGAAGAGAAGTAACTTAATGTAGGGGCCTTAATAATTAGGATAGGGGTTTGGAGCCCATTGTACTACAGTCATAACAAGGAACCCCCCCCCCCCCCCAAAGCAAAGTAGCATAGCTAATTTCTGAGGCCCCTATACTACCAGAACCCGAAACTATCAGACGCTTAGCCGATGGCTACTGATGTCAGAAATAGGCCCCCTACAAATCAGTTGCTCCGAACCCCCTTCTCAAACCCCACATGAACTGAAACTGCCTCCATGTCCATCTGGGAGTTTCCGAATTTTAGGGGTACCTTTTTTAAGGGTCCGTATAAAAAGGATCCTACTAAATAGGGTACTATATTAGGGTCCCCTAATTTTCGGAAACCCCCATCTGCCAAGACTGGCAGCAACCTATTGAACCCAGGGTGGCTCTGCGACTTCCTTGTTGGCTGGCTTCTCAAATGGGAGTTTCCGAAAATAGGGGAACCCTAAATGGTAGGATCCTCATTATAAGGACCCCAAAATAGGGTACCCCTAATTTTCGGAAACTCCCAAATCTAGCCAAGTGACATCAAGCGCTTCTGAGGAATCCCTCGCCAAAGCAAGCCATCTAAGCTGCTTACCCTGAACCCATGTCCTGGTGTGAATGGGCTTTGAGCCCCGATCCACCCATCTCACGCTTAAAAGCCTTCAATGCCTCCTGCAAGCCCAGAGTCCCTGTAAACCTCTCCCGAAACCCCTGAACCCTAAATCCAAACCCCTAAACCCTAACACCCAAACCCTAGACCCCAAAGTTGCTGCAAACCCCTTTTTACCCTTCTGTAATAGGCCCTGAAGGTATCATAAATCTCAGCTTCAGCTGCGTTCCGGAGAGAGGGTAATACTCTGCCTTCATTCTCGCAAGTTGCTGCTTCGCACCTCGATCAATGAAGTCGTTGGCTTGGGTTTCGGTTTGGGGCTCTCACTTAACGACTTCCTTTTGCAGTTCCGAAATAAGGTTCCAGAATGCTGTCAATGCTGTCAACTACATGTCCTGTCCCCGCTCTGTCGCCGAAGGAGAAGTCAAAGCTGGACAGTACGGAAACGAAACGAAAGATACTAGTAATTGTTCAGGTGTCTGTGCTAGCGCATAAGAAGAAAAGGAGGGCGAGACCAGATTCCTGGATATTCCGGAGCCATTTACACAAGGGCAGCAGCAACTGACCACCATACCAAAAGGATGGCGAGTCGATCATTGGACCACCACCGGGGCGATGGTAGACAAAAACTCGGTAGTCGCGGTTCAAGGTTTGAAGGGTTGAGTCACAGAGCCAGAACTGGTTGTAGTGTATGGAGTTAAGGAGTTTTAGCCTATTATAAAGCTCGCAAATTGCAGCAGTATATAAGTCTCTTTTTTCACTATTTTTGAGAGTATATTATAATTGGGTACTTGGACCCTTAAGGTTAGGGTCTCGTTTGGCTCTCTGATCGGCGAGCTTCGGCCAAAACTGGGGGGGGGGGGGGGGGGGGTGGGCACCTGTATAGTGGGTAGTTATAAGTAGGGTTATAGGTAGGGTAACTATACTTGTGACCCATATTAGGGGCCTTATAATACCCACTGTATAGTAGAATGTAAGGTTTCCTTCTTGGGAACTACTATTATGATTTGGGGAATTGGGGAAGTATCCGCCATAACAGTACCTAGGAACCTTTCGGGTAAGCTTAGGGGTCCAGGGCCTGGGGCTTATAGGGTTGTAAGCACGAACGACAAACCCAAACGCCCAAAGCAAACTCCCCACCCTTAGCCCCAAATCCATCCATGCGCGCATCTGATAAGTTCCAAGTCATAAACTTGACAAGCATCTGCCAAAGGACAGAAGCCGAGACACCATCCAGAAAAGATGAAACTTGCAAAACTCCTAACCGGAGATACTGAAGCCTTATAAGACTCTGGAGAATGAGCTCCTCGAACCCCTCTGCCGAAAACACAGGTCTTGCTAAGGGTACGGAACAACCAGAGAAAGGAGGATAATGGTGGCATGCAGGACCGTAACCAAACGTCAGCCTTCCTAAAGGGAAGGGCTAACTTAGACCATTGGATCAGGCCCCTTAGCAGACAACGGCCCAGCAAAAAAAACATGACAGAGCACAACTGCAAAACTGAGCTGTCAACTTCCCCAGAAGGGTGGCTTGCCCGACAAAGCTATGTAGGCGACCTCGATGTCACAGGGCTTCAAGCAGGGGTTCGAATCTTTAAGAGCTTTATGAGCTCCGGGTTTTTTACTGCTTTTAGGGGTTTACTTAGAGGACCATGGGACTTAGTAACTAGAGTTATGATTAGGGTAACTATAGTTATATCTACTTACAACCCCAATTAAGGTACTTATAACCCTACTTACTAAGTCCCATGATCCTCCAAGTAATATAGGGGCCTTAGTCATTACCCACACTATCTGTGGGGGGTCCTTATTAGGATTCACGAGCCTCAAAACCCTATTCTAACCAATAAGGCCCCTCTACAGTTGACTTAAAAGTCCTGCATTACCCAGAATAAGGAAAAACCATAATTCCCATAGTTTAGGGTCCTTAAGGTAATGCAGGATTTTTTATATCATCAACCGTAGTACGGGCGAAAAGATTGAAACAAATCATCGGCTTGGGGTCTAAAGACACCCAGATCCTCCATCCGAAACAGAGAACCCTACATCATGACAACACCGCAAACTCTCCCTACTCGGAGGTTCAGGGGTAGATATAAGTGGGGTTATAAGTCCCCCTAATATGAGTTAGAATCATAGTTACCCGCCTTATAACCCTACTTATAACTACCCCTGAACCCCTAAAAAGTGAAGCTTACCGGCTCCGCTTGAAGCTGCAAGTAAAGGTCTCGCCCAGACACCAAGCAGGGCTTCTCCCCATCTCACCCTAAACCCTAATATCTTTTTTTTGCCAAACCCTAAAGTCTTCTAAAGCTCAAACTCTTATAAACTCTAAACTTGAAACCATATGGGGGTTTCGCTTTGGGGCCCTTATAATAATTTCAGGATCCTACTATTTAGGGTACTATATTTTTATGGCTCCCCTATTCGGAAACGCCCATCCTAACCCCTAAACCCTAAGCCTAAACCCTAAACCCTCAACCCTGAACTTGAAAACCATAGCCCAAAGACGCCGAAGATGCTGAGCGAGAAGCGATGCCAAGACTCCAGAGGTCGCACGCCTCACCCGGCCGGGAAGCTTTCACACGGTCCAGGCATTTCTTTGTTTTCTAGGAGGGCGTAGGGTTGTTTTACCTCCCGCCTGGCTAGGACGAACCGGCATAGAGTTTATTGGTTTAGGGCTTTAGGTTCAGGATTTAGGGGCTGTACGCTACCCGCCGATGCTCCATTCTGGGTACTAGACTAGACTAGACCAGACTACACTGCACTATGCTATGCCACACTAGACTATACCATACTGTACTATGCTACACTCCGCTATGCTGTGCTACACGAGTTTCACTACAGTAGATTAATTATATAGACTATGCTAAGCTGGTCTAGGCTGTGACATGCTTCACCTTTCCTCGGCTTTCAGTCATACTGGCGCCTATCCCTATGCTTCGAGGATGAGTCCCCAAAGCCCGTTTCAAAGGTCTGAGTGGTTGTCAAAATTGCGGGTCCCTTTTCGGGTCCCCAATATAATACGGTACCTGCTATTAAGGGCACCCAACAACTACCCATACGTATCGCACGAGTGCACGGCTTATCTTTTGGGGGCCCGGTTTTCGACGGTTCGATACTTCCGTGCAACCTTCAGGAGCTGTGAATACGGCCCTCGGAACCCGGAACACATGAACGGGCACTTTCTCTTTTACATGCATGCATTCATGCAGAAACAAACATTTTTTCTATACACACATAATTAAGTGTATCCATATATATATATATATATAACATATGTACACATATATCTCATTCATGTTTTTAACATAACACTACAGTATATATCATTGCATTACATGATACTATAGTATATCATAGTATAACATATCCTATTCTATGTGCGTTGTATATTATATCTATATACTATATATAGGCCTTGGTCACCATGTGAATCAGCAGAACCCGCAGCCCTGGGCGCCGACTTCTAAACACTACCCCTCCTGTACTTGACCCAAGAGTAACCCAGGCTGAAAAAGGATGCCCTTTTTGGTTTAAAGGGGCTTATAAGGGAACCTGAACCCTAAAAAAGGGAATAAGGGCCTACTCTGGATCCTAGTATCTACTTGTGGGGCACAAATTATCCATGACGCAGGGTCTAGTGGTTAGGGTTTCGGGTGCAGGGATGAAGAAGCTACCATCTTGGCACTAAGACCCTATATTATAGTACCCCTTATAGATCTCCTATAGTAACCCTTATCGACCCCTTTATGGACCCCTAAGGCCCCTTCCATTCCGTAACTTGAGGTCAGGCACGCAAGTGTAGCCGTCGTCTTCGTCCTCGGGGTCGAGGACCTGGCTCAAAGCGGCAGCTGACACTACGAGTACTGTATTGCATGCTTATGGATGCTTCTCCGGCTTATCCCCCAAGAAACCTGAACAACCCCTGAAACTGCCTTAAACACCCTAACCCCAAAAACCCGGGAAGCCCTGCACATGCGACTCGGCACTTGACCTCTCGACTTCTAGACTAGGCCAGGCCCAATCATGTAGCTTCGGACGCAACAAATTGCAGTAACATTTGGGCCTGAATTGTTAGAATAGAGTTGTGGGGCCGTTATACTATGAATAAAGAAAGTTACAGAAAGGAACACCCAAAATAGTATGGTAATTTTGCGGCTCCTATATTATCCCTTGAGCGTTCCTTCAAGGCTTGCCGCCGTAAGGGTGTTCTAGAAGGGCTCCATTTCCTAATCCCAAGCCACCCAGAATACACTGGAATACTCTAACCAACAGAACAGAAGCGACACCCCAAACACCGAAACTCACCAACAGACCAGGAACATCCCTTCAAGAAGCAAATCCCAAGCTATACTTCCAAAATCCAAATCTTTAAACTCCAAACACCCAGCCCCCGGCCCTAAACCAGAATACACTATGACCATGATCTACGGTGATGTACCCTAGTGCCTTACATCAGAGCGTGCCTCGGGTGCGGAGTAGGTGGAGGTGCCAACATTGGACTTCATCCTTCCCTGCTCAAAGCTGCCGGCAAGCCCCCAGTCAATGACCTGTTTCAAGTTCTTTGTTTTCCTGTTTCAGGGTTTGCGTTTGAGGGTCGTGTTCTATCATGTTTTTGGGGGTTTGTGGTTTGAGCCCTAAGGGTCCAAGTACCCAATTATCATATACTCTCAAAGGTAGTAACCTACATAGCTACTATCCCAAACCCGAGTACCTAAGTATTGGGTCCTTTGCACCCTTGGGGGAGGGCTTGGGGTTGTACTTGAGTTTAGGGGTTTAGGGCTTCAGACAAATAGGTGTGGGCGTCAGGGCTTCGGCGCTGTGGAGCTATGGAATCAGGACAAAGGCTTTAGTAGGGTTTCAGGAATTCAGGTAGAGGGGTTGGGACTCAGGGAGATAAGTGGTCGCTTGAGCTTAGGGTTGGCGTACCTCTACAACCCACGAAACCCTGAGCTAACCCTACTTGTGATGGTGCTTCAACATCCTATGTGCTGAAGCTCGTGAGTCGTGAGGTAGAGATTTTGGGGCTCAGAGAGTCTTCAGCTTCACGACTATCAAAAATCCTCAAGGTCCAAAGCTAAGAGCCCCCTAAACCCTAAACCCTTCAATTAAAGCCCGAAGCCCGGGCGAAGCCCTACAGTCCTAATCCGAGGACCCTGGGACACAGGAAACTCCCACAGCGTTCGGGAGAACTCCTGGGTTTAAGGTCATCCGTGGAAGCTAGTCATGAAGCTTTCATCTCTGGGCAAGATGCAGAGGGGCCTGTACATGTAGAAATGTAATTAGTAGGAACCCTCAACCCCCCCAAGACCTAAACGCTAAAGCTAAAACCAAAACCCAAACAGCCAACACCCGAAACCCATTCCCCGAACCCTGAAACCTAAAAGCAGAACCACTCCAGAGCCTAAACCCCAAAACCCGCGGCCTTGACGTGCGTGCTGCTGGGAGAGTTCTCGCAGAAGCAGATGTTCTCCAATTTGAGGTCCTCGTCGTTTTCTTTAATGTTCAATCAAACCCGTCGGACAACTGAAACTTAAACTGCATGCCCCGAAACCTACCGTCTTGGCTACTGGCAGAGCCGAGGCAACCAGAGCCGGGGTTTCGTGGGACCACAACCGGTAGAAAGAGAATCCATGAGACTCCAATGTGCAACCTGGACTGTAGGACATGGGTCACTGTGGGCTCTGCCATTCTGTTAAAAACCATTCTTGCAAATAGTGGGTCCGTTGCTGACTAGTGCACATCCTACATCCGCTTCCCAAGACGTGAAGCACTTGCGCTAAAGGCCCATGTACAGACATCCGTATACTCTGACCCTACAGATAGTCTATAGGTACGTTACGGCCAGAGTATATGCTACAGCATTTGGGTACATGGACCGAAACTATTGCGCTCCATATTGGGGTACGAAACTCTCGGACCCACATTTCGCCCAGCTCGGAATTTCAGGAACTATGAATGACTATGAACCTGAACTGAACCACACAGTAATGACCACGGCATGCATCATAGTCAGCACTTTTGTCCCTCGCTTGGATTGTGTAGGTGTAGGCAGGAGACATCTTTACAGACAGTGCAGTTCTGCAGACTGTGCCACACAGTTCAAGTATGTGTCGGTGGGGCATTTCTGCCGCACATAAAACCTTTTGCTGTCGCACGTCAGCTTGGCGGCAAAATCCATCCAGCAGCGGCATCCCTGGTCGTTCTTGCACTGCTCTCCGCCCTGATAGTCTTTCCTGCCCACATCATCGCAATAGTACCAGTTCTCCGGTGCTAGCTCGCAGGCATCACATTCTATGTAACGGTAATAACAGCGATCCCAGAAATATCGGCCATGTTGGGTCCAGGAATATCTCGTAGGCCTCGATCCTTCAGGGCACGTCGGGAGCATCTGCAGCTTCTCATCGGGCAACCCAGATGCTGGCACATGTTTGACATCGAAGCGCGCCCCGCCCACTGCGAGCACAAATATGAACGACAGACTGCCTGGGAGCATCAGCATAGGCACGGGAGGCTTTGGCAAACTGCTCTGGACCTTACTTGATACAATACGGCTGCGGATGTTGTGTTGTAGCTTAGGATGTGGGATTTTCGGGGTTTCGACCTCACCCGGCAAAGCCCGCCGGGCGAAGAGCCTCGAGTGCCAAATTGGGGTTAGAGGGATATGGGAGTTTCCGACAATTAGGGGCACCTTATTTAGGGGTCCTTAAATAAGGGTCCTACTATTTCAGGGTACTATATTAGGTCCCCTATTTTCGGAAACTCCCATATTCAGATCCTTTGACGTAGACTCTGAGACACAACGAGCTGGAGCCTTTGAAGTGAAATGAGCACTGATAAGCCGCTACCTTAAGGACGTATAGCAGGAAATCGTAATGAGGAGCCCAATAAGGGAGGTTTTATACGGTTGAGGTACATAGCTCCAAACCCTGAAACCCGTAAGCCCTCATATCAAAAAACACGTAAGTATAGGTCCTTTCAGGAACCCAACAGTGTCCCAAAGCATCGGATACTTCCCCAAAACATAATGGTAATTCCAAATATGGAAACGGAACCCTGCTTGGAGGATCATGGGACTTAGTAAGCAGGGTTGTAACCACCTTAATTGGCGTTGTAAGTAGATATAACTATAGTTACTTATTAACCCTACTTACTAAGTCCCATGGTCCTCTAAGTACTCAACAGTGTAGGGTCCAGGTAACCCTAAGGGTCCATGTACTCATATAGTATATACACTGGCCTTAAAACTCGTACTTTGGGGCTCGTGTATCTCTACAGGGGTACATGGACCCTTAGGGTAGCCCCTGAACAAGCGACCCGAAGCCGGCAGAGGCCCCTGCGCGGTGCGCGATGCCCTTGGAGTGGGCGTACTTCAGCGCGCTGGTGACCTGCTAGGATTAACGCGTGTTTATATACATTTTTGTGTGTGTATATATATATATATATAGTACATAGATATACTCATATACATATACATACATTCATATATATATATATATATACACACGTGTTGTATATAATGAAACACACGCAGAGGGGCCTTGGTAAGGGCCTTAGGCCCTGGTTGCAATGCTATTGCCTGTTTCGCACCTTCTCTATCCGCTTAGTCAAGGTTCCTTGGGGACCAAATTACCCTCATAAGTAGTGGCCCTATACCCTTATACTATGAATCCCTATATAAGGTATATGAACCTTAAAACCTTTTGAAGTTCATTTCGTCCTCAAGGTTGGTTGCAACCCACTTCAGGCTTCAGGCTAGGGATTAAAGTTTAGTTTAACGAAGCGGATGCGGCATAACAAGATTCTTAAAACTGAAAAGTTTCCGGAGTCTTTGATGGTTACAAACTGAGAAGACCTACTTGTTGGGTATCATGGGGAGGTAAAGGTTAACTTTTTTGGTTTTATAGGGATTATATAGCGACTATACTACCCAAAAAAGGTTAAAGGTTCCCTACTCTACTACTGGTACTAGGTTTACAGGGTGCCTTGCAACACGCATACACAGAGCCCTACAAGAACAAAGTGTGCAGCCACGTGAACCTCAGAATGGATCTGCTGCAGGGTTTGCGGGGAGGCGCTACGGCTATTGGCGAGTCCTCAGGGGTTCTACGAGTCTTTATGGAAAGGACATGTAGAAAGCAACATTGACGTTGCAGTTGTCTCGGACTCCCGAGTGTTGAGGAGGTTTCGGGCGCACAGCCAGCGATTTCGATGGTCCGCACCGGGTCCTTCACCACACAATTGATGTTTCCTCCTACTCCGTAAGGACAGCAACACGGATTTAGGATTCAGGGCTTTCAGCCTCATTGAACTAGAAGTTACTATAAACGACCCCCGACGAGACACCTTTCAGAGTTCTTTAGGCTTTTGGATCTGTGAGACTGCAAATAGCCCAAAGTGGGTATTCTTCTGGTGGGTATTCTTCTACTTTGCGTCTCAGGGTTCAGGTGTGCTGACGACCATCGCCTGCTTGATGATGGGGGCCACCACAGTCTCTGGAAGTGGACCGTGATTCGAAAACCTGCGATTGGGATCGGATGTGGATTCAGGGTTTAGGCCACTAACCAGGAGACTACCTGAAGAAAGGCCCTTCGAGGGATACTGGAGTCTGGGTGCCGGCTTCTTGGTGGGGCAGCTCTGAGGGCGTCCGACGTCGTCCCTGGAGCCAATTCCCCCGTAAGTCAGAGCCGACTTTCACCGTAGGTTTGCAGTTTCTCCCTTGAGTGTGCGTATGTGCCCGACGTGGGAGAGTTTTTCGCCATCGCCGGTATGCACGTATAGCACCTGTGCGAAGGCTGCAAAGGCAACCATGGTAGAAATGTGCGGGCAACACTAAACCCAAGGAAATCTCGACCGGATTCCACCACCGCAGCTTGAGGAAGCCCTCGTAAGGGGCCAATGCAAGATTTGGATGAACTGGTTCATGAATCCGGGTGCAAATCGTTCTGCCGCCGGACGCAGAGCAGACCCAACCGAATCCCCAGCTTCACCGCAAACATCTTGAACCCCGAAATCCTCTTCTCTGCGTTCTCTAGAAGAAGAGCCCTGTAGAGAAATGCAGATTTGAATATGAAAGAAATATATATATATATATATATATATATATATATATGTATATATATATATATATTGCAAACACATACAAGACATGAAACACGGTTGAACACGTTTCATATTTGACTCCGATTCGGCCGCCCCCGGCCCCTCCCGCCCCCGCCGGCTCCCCACCCAACGTTTCGTGGACTCTTCCCCTGCCCGTTCTGGTTCGGGGTTTGGGTCTGCTTGGGATGGGATTCTTGGCAACTTCGTCATGATGTTCGAACTTTCCTTGAAACCGTGGTGTGGTTGTGGGGTGTATGGCTTGGGCAGAGGGAGTTTACGTGTAGGGTTTGGGGCTGAGGCTTGGGAGTTGGTGTCTGATCATCGCGGGTGGTGGACTCTTCTCGTCCCGTCGACGAACCGAGAGCCAAAAGACCACGCCTTCTGGCATATGCATGTAGGTAATTAATCCCTCCACCCTTTTTTCTAAGTGCCCTAATCACACACTTTTCGGAAGATCACCCTGAACTCATCCCCGCCTTGAAAAACTCTGATTTTCACCTCGGAGTGAGGGCAAGAGCAGGAGTTCGAGGAGCAACAGCAACAGCAAGAGCAGGAGTAAGAGCAAGAGCAAGAGCAGGAGCATTCGCAAGAGTAGGCACAACAACAAGAAATGGTGCAGGAGCAACGGCAGGAACAAGAGCAAAAGTAAGAGACACAGCAGGAGCCGGAGCAAAAGCCAGCGCAGGATCAAGAGCCAAAGCAGTAGCGAGAGCAAGACCCCACATAGGCCAGAAACCTGAAAGTGGATACAACAAGGTTCGATGTGTTGGGCCTTGTTCTCCGTTGACACTCTGTTCTTCAATAAACTAGTTAACCTGTTGTTCTGAAAAGCTTCGCAACGTGATCGGTTGGATGTGTTCAGCCATGACTGTAGTTGCAGCATGCTGGCAGCATACATTGGGTACTGTCACCAACGGTGAATGGACCGAGCTACAGAAAGAAACAAGATTAAAGTGCCTACCCATAGTCCCCAAAGTAGTTCCTTTTTGTGATTACCTTAGAGGATTCTATATATGAACCCCAAAAAGGAAATACTTTGGGGCCTTTGGCTAAAGCCTTGTAAGGAACCCCCAAAATAGTATAGGTAATTATTAAGGCCCCCTGTATTACCCTCTTCCCAACCATGTTTGTGAAAACTCCGAGCACCACCGAAGATACCTCGCTAGGGTTTAGGGGGTCAGGTTTACAGGCTCTACATCTGGGGTTCTTACTTCTTGGGACCGCCGAGCCTGTCAAAGAGGTCTCCGCCCTCGCAGAATTCGATCACGAAGTACATCACACGCCCCTGCACACTAAGGACTCTGCAAACTGATACATGCTTCCATGTGCACAGATAGTTATGTGCGCATGTGTTTAGGTATGTGTACTGTACACATACATACATGCCTGCATGCATCCATACAGACAGACAGATGTGAAGAAGACGCGGTTTCACGACATAAAAATTCTCCTGTGAGATTGCAGTTGTGGGCTTCTGTGTTGGACAGGGCCTTTATTGGACGGGGGCTTCTGTTACACACGGTTTCTGCTAGACAAGGGGTTTAGGCTTTCTGTTCCACTTGGCTGAACTTGGCTGGGTTTGGCTCGGATTGCAATGGCGTAGTGGCAAACATACAAGGGTGGTGCAAAACCGAGTCAGGGTTTTTGAACGTAGTGGTGATACTGTTTGAACTTAGACACACGCACCAGGGAAATAGGTGTGTGGATGTGCATATCTATTTATGTATACACGCAACCAATATGTAAACCAACATATGCATATGCATATACATACCTGTATATATATATGTAAAATGTGTGCGTGTATCCGCACAGTGAATTGAATACTAGGTAGGTGGGGTAGGTAGGTGTAGGTAGGTAGGTAGGCAAGCAAGTAGGGAAGTACATACACAGAAGGCCAGACAGATCGTCAGATCGATAGTTCGATAGAGAGACAGACAGAAGACAGACCGACAAACCGACAGACCGACAAACCGACAGACCGACAGATTGACAAACACACAAAGTCCAGGCATACCGATATGTATATATGCCTGTCTGTATTGAACCTGTAACTCAGAACCGTACTCCTGAAGCTGAAACATGATCCTTCAGACCCCTAAGCAAGAATCATACACCTGACGCCCCGAGGGGACAAAGGACTGCTGGGAGATAGACTTAGTTACTGACGCGACACAAGGCTACCACGGGCAACCATGGCCCGCATGAACAACCAAGACGTAACAAAGCAAGGCACTAGTAGAATCGGGTCTCAGCGCTATATACGACTCTAACTTATCACGGCTTTGATACCGCGGCAGGTTGTGCGGTAGACATGTTAAGGACTCATTCAGTTGTTTGTGGGTCGCTGCTTTTTAAAGTCAGCATTCAAGGCGAAGCCTGTCTTGCATGATTTAGAGTTGTTGGGGCTCAGGGCCCAGGGCGTAGAGTGTGCTATCCTTTATAAACTTTGCAGCCTCCAGGTATTTTTTTAGGGGAAACTCCGCAGCCAAGCTCATGACTGTTGAAATGTTCAAATCCACGTGGCAGCAATCAACCACAGTGCACGCTGACCCAACCCTTTTGCTCAAAAGCCATTCGTACGAGTCGTCGGCTGGAGTGGCATGCGAGAGCGCGAGGGCACGAGTCCACTTCTACAGGCTGCGAACAGGAGCAATCTGACTCAACAGTCTTAATTCGAACCCCGAAGACAAGGCCACAAAGCCTAAACCCCCAAAAGCCTAAACCCCAGTCACAACAAAAACCTGCCAATTTTCCCAAAAACCGAAGAATTGTAAACTCGAAAGCTTCTAACCGCAAATCCCTACTCCTTCTGGCTTCCAACGCTTCAAGGCCCTTTTTACCCTTAATTCCCAAAGGGCTAGCCTGGTCATAGGTCTCGAAGAGGCGGCAGATGTTGGGATGATCCAGGAGCTTCATGATGGTCACCTATGGGCAACACCTTTCTCTGTGGGTTTTGTGGTTCAGGGCTTAACGGTTTACTTGGTATACTTTACGAGTTGAGCGTTCAGAGGTTAAGGGTTTAGGGTTGTAGGGGCCTTTTCTCCGTGGGTTTTCCCTCCTATTTGGCAAGGACGAAACCCGCATTGCAAGGTAGTCTGAAGTAGCAGTGGGAAACGGATTACTGCTCGAAGGCTCCATGGGGTTTAGGGTGCAGGGCTTAACGGCTTAGGGTTTCGGCGCTCACGCTAGGACACACCAGGCGATATGGCTCGGATTCTGCTGAGTGAGACAATCTAAAAAGGGAGCACAGCAAACCTCAGATCCGCCAGATCTCGTTAACAAAAGAAGGGACCCTTAATGGGGACCCCTACCCTATAATGGACCACATAATGGATATATAATATCTATATTAAGGCTCTATACCTAGGGGTCCTTATGGTTCCTGACTGTGCTTGTGAAGTACGGCTCCCCTCTCGGCTTAGGGTTTCGGCACTCGCACTCGGACAATCCAGGCGAGGCATATGGTTTGGAGTCTGACAAGGTGAAACGGTCTAAGGGGCAGTCAATGATAGGCTTCAGGGTTTAGGGTTTGGGGTTTAAAGTTGTAAGGGCTTTTTTGGATCTAATCTTTATTGTCGAAATCCCTGTAAGGGTCCATGTACCCAAATAGTAGATACGTTGGCCTTCAAGTACTCCCTGTACAGGTAAATTGGGGCCAAAGTATACGTATACTGTTTGGGAGTTTCCGAAAATAGGGGGGGACCCTACGTAATAGTACCCTAAATAGTCGGATCCTTATAAGGCCCCCCCCTCTCCCACCAAAAAAAAGGGTGCCCCCAATTTTTGGAAACTCCAATTTGGAGACTTGGGACATGGAGGAATGATGGGAGCATCGGGCGGGTCCTGGGAGGGGTTTAGGAGCGGATCACTGCGGGCATTTTGGATGACGTATGGGACTCGTATGGGATTCAGGTATGGGTTCATGGTTCAGGGTTAGGGTTTTGGGTTTTGGGTTTAGGGTTTAGGGTTTTGGGCTTCGGGTTCCAAGCTCAAGACTTTCTTGGATTGGGTTTGCCGGCGCAGGACTCAGATCTACCACGCGGTCCACCTACAACATAGTGACACTGTTGATGATATAAATCCTGCAGTACCTTAAGCACCCTAAACTATGGGATTTATGGTACATTCCTTATTATGGGTTATGCAGGATTTTGTCCATCAGCCGTAGAGACACCAGTCTTGCGTGGCACCATCTTCATCAGATTCCCGATGGTCTTGCTAGAACTGTCGCTGGCCCGGCCTCACGTTGTCGTATCTCGGAGTGCCAGGCAAAGAGTCAGAATACTGAGTTAGTTACTCTTGACCACCAACCTCTAAATGCCGTCCCTAAACCCTAACCCCCCAAACCCTAAACCCCTAAACCCTAAACCCCTAAACCGTAGAACCCTGACAAGTAGAGTCCCTAATGCCCTCATACCCTGAGAGCCTTGATAATTGTCGCTTCGCCCTGCAAAAGTGCTTCGTTTGGGATCGTTTTGGGCGCCTCTGCACCTAGACCTGCTCTGAGCTCACAGCATTTTGCGATCGAGTCTGCTGCTTTGACTGGGTCTTACGGTTTAGCCTCGTGGAGCAATAGGATGCGCGATGAAAGCACATCCACCCGTACTTCAGAACTGGCCGTTGCAATGAAACCGAAAGCCTGCAAAGCCGCAAACCAGTAACACTTACCCCGAAAGTATCCTGCACCTCAACCCTCACACACGGCAAAAACAACATAATTCCTAAACTCCCAAATCCTAATTTCTATCAAAAGGAAACCAATCAGGCCAAACTCGAGATACTGAGCCCCACCAGCGCTCCAAGTTAACCTTAAATGTCTTGAAGCCCCTGCACAACCTATGTAGAAGCCTTCGAAGACCCACGGAGCCCAGTAAGGCACTCTAAGAACCTCTAAAGATCTGAGCAGCAGCCTCCTTCTTGAAGGCAGAATCTCGCTCTTCATCGATTTTGACCACCTACAGTCTGAGTCTTCCCGGATATGACGTCACTGGTTTTCTGCTTCATGGATGAGGGCTGTAACAGTTGTAACGATTGTGTGTCATGGCTTAGCCGTGTGAGTGCGAGGGGTTTGAGGGCTTTAAGGCCGTGAGGTGTGGAATAAATACCAGTACTCTCCTTATTGTAACGAAATTGTTGTTAATTATTATAGTTTACTAAGTTTACTATAGTTAACTAGAAAATAAAAATCATCGTTAATTACTTTGGTTTACTATAGTTACTATGGTATAATACTGTAGGTAATATGGCTAGTCCCCCGAAACTCTGCATCCGGCTGCTTGTAATTGAGGTGTGGAGCCTGGGCTCCTGAGCGTTTCAGGGTTCAGAAAGATGGGTTGGGGTTTGGGGCTCAGGGCTTCATGTTGACAATCGCAACTACTGCAGTCAGCATAACTATAATATACTAGGATAGTGTTTGGGGATACCCAAATATGCATGGGCTATAGAGTGTCCTTGTAGCTGGGACACCGTAAAGGCTTGTGGAAGCTCGGTCGCAGTGCTTACAAATTATTCGGCCGACAAGTGCGGCGGCTCACAAACCCAACTGGCGGCTGACAGGCATAATTAAAGGCCTGGCAACGGAAAGGCCTCCAAAGCCGTCTATACGTTGCCATCACATAAGCGGATCGCATCATCCCATCGGAACTGCAAGCCCTAAAGCCCGTTTCCTAAACGCTACGCCCAACAAGCCGAAGCGCACATTGTTGTAGACGGCCATATACAAGCCTTGTGGAGTTCTTCTAACCTGGAGCTGTCCTTGTCAAAACCGTACAGACCTGGAAACAACCCTCTGCGACATCCTCCACACAAAGCACCAAAACGCCAAGTCCCCAAACCACAAAAACTCTGAACCGCTAAACTCAACATTAAACAACCTGCAGAAAGCCCCCCTAAACCCTAAACCCTAAGCCCCGAACCCATCCGAACCCCTGACACCCAAAAAACAACCTGCAGGAAGCCAGGTTGAGCGGCCTTCTTGATAGCCACCTGCCGGTCCTTGAACATTCGGTCTTTGGCCAAGAACACCTGAAGTTGAGTGTTCGATATGGAGCTTTAACTCATAGGAACATAGGCGCTCAACAGGGATTCTTAAGGTACTGAATTGTTCTAGGTAGAATAGGGTTGTCTGCAAATGCTATGGATTATCATTCGTACTGATATATTTCGGCGCCTATATGCGGAATCGGAAGCATCAGGAACAGCGAGAGCAAACGGCTCGCATGGGTAGACGCCAGACTCTGTTCTGTAGGTTAACTGCTCCCTGCAAAACAAGTGCAGAGAAACGAGATCGGTACCCGAACCGAAACAACGTAATTGTAGTGCAACTGGTGTTTGCACATATCTATCCGGTGGTGAACTCCTCGTCGTCGTAGTCGTGGTTGGGGTCATCTTCGTCGTCTACTGTTGTCGTTGCTGGTGTCGCTACTGTTCGTGGTGATGTACGAACCGTCGTGTCACGCTCATATCTGTCTTTGCTGCTTACCCTTGCAGGGATTCATGGACGACTCTGGCTTCCCTCCTTGCCAGCATGGGGCTACATCCAGCAGGCATGGGTATTTCCCAAAACTACTCGATTGCTGTATGAGGCTGTATGCGTGCATGCTTTCTACCAGCTATCCGGAGCGGTTCCTTCGGCTTGAGGGGCTTACGGGATTATCGGCGTCCTGCAGGCTTGCACGGAGTGCGCCAGCCTCTCCCAAAAATGCGCCAGTTTACACAATCTGTCTTAACAACCTATGGAAATTTCGATGTGTGGCTGCTGGCACTAATATGCACTAATGGTTCCCTTCCAGCCCTAACGCAAAGCCAGTCGTCCCAGCCTTTCCGTATCCTCCGATTCCAATCTCGCGCATGTCGATGTCATACCTTCACTAAAGCTCGGATACTTTTGTCAAGACGCCTCACCTCTGACATCTTCAGATATGTACGTATTTCCGCGGTGGTCTACAATGTAGAAGGATTCCTCCACAGTGTGAAGACCAAGAAGATAAGAAGCACCCATCGAGAAGCCAGTTTAATCCCACCGCAAAGCAAACAGGCAAACTGCATTGAAGAAGCTGGGTTCCGTGGTGCCGTGGTGTTCTCCAGTGGTTTGTACGCCTACATACATATAGGGCTTCTAGATGCTTCGTTGCAGGCCTACAAAGAGAGCTTCACAAAGTATCCTTAAGCTGTCGTTTCTAGTGGTTTCATTGCATACTACCCTAAACCCTAAACCCACAGCAGATCACAGCTTCTGAAGACTTACCGCCGGTGGACAGCTTAGATTGGCAGGTACTGAGCCTTTGTGGAGTCTCAAAACAACGAATCCTACTTGGGGGTTCAGGCGTAGTGTTAAGTGGGGCTATAAGTATTATTACCCTACATATAACCCTACTTACAACTACCCATGAACCTCCATCCAACATCCCTGAGCCTAGAACCTAATACCCAACACCGTAAGATACAGCGAGTATACGAACAATAGGTACTTCGGCTCTAACGTTTCAAAGGGTACTTACTAAGAGCTATCTAAGTTTGGAGTCGTAGAGATACCCTGAGCTGCTGGCCTTTGGGAGATTTCAGCATCCACACGCTCGGACACCAGGGAGGCCGTGTCGAAGGAGACCCTGCTGCAACAAGAGGCTCTTAAATCAGCATGTAGTGTAGGGGCGTCGGCAATAATAACTAGAACAAGGTCTTGCTTTAGATGTCTGTATAGGTACGATAAGGAAGCCTAAGAAGTAAAGCGTGCAGGTTATCGAATCTTGGATGTGCCAATGTTAGCATTCCCATCATGAGCATGCTTCTTGCTTCTCGTTGATGCATGTCGCACTTGTGTCCTTATTGCAGCAGTTCGCATAAAGGGATAGCGTGGGAAGATTGCGTTTTCATTCGTGCTTAGGGTTTACAATGGTTTACAACAGCACAAAGTCAAGACCAAAGGTGTCTAAATTGAAGTATCACGGCGAGGACGACTCGCCACACGCCGAAGTTCTGTGGCTGGATCCAGGCACCTGAAGCCAAATCAGTTTAGGAGCTGAGAGTCAAGCTTACCATAGTATGGGTGACTTTGCAGAATACTAACCGCCCGTTCCACTCGGAATCCGAAAAAGAAGCTATCAGGAAGCATGCCGACAACGCCAACAGTCAGCGCCCTTGTCCACGGACCCCGAAAGCAGGAAACGTCGGGTCACCATGGAACACCTTGGTGGGATGAGCTGCTCGAAGTGCTTCGTCTGCCAGGCCGCAGCCAGTGCTACAGCACGGTTTAGGGTTTAGGGTTTTTCTTGCTAAGCACCTTTTATTTTTCCGTCTGCAGAGAGTCTCTCAACTCAGGATTTAGGGCTTAGGGTTGACTAGCGAGAGTCGTCTTCGTGCTCCTGGTCGTAGCCTGAGCTGCTCGCCGCCCGCTCACTTACCTTTGGTTAGTAGGGATTGGAAGAATGGTAGTAATAGTTGTTATAATTGTACCCCATTCCTCCATTCCCGACTACCCTAAACCCTAAACCCTGAACCCTACTACCCAAAACCCTAAACCCTACTACCCTAAACCCTAAGCCCTAAACCCCATTCCTCCATTCGCTACTAACCGGAGGTAAGCTCAGGAGCAGCTCTCCTCATCCTCTTGGCTTGTGGCCCTGCAGAAACTCCAGGAGGAGGGAACACATTCTGGTTCTCATATGGGGGTTTCCGAAAATTTGGAGACCCTAATATAGTACCCCAAATAGTAGGAGCTTTTGTTTCAGGACAACAAAAGAAGGTACCCCTCATTTCCGGAAACTCCCATATACACTCTGCTCCTCCTTTTGCAAGGTCTGCTGCTGCATCTTCTGCTGCTGCATATCTGCTGCTACATACATGGTAGACGATCAGGAACCTCGGACCTAGGATTTCGGTCGCTGGAGCACTGGGTGAGGAAAGTACGAAACTTAAACGGGCCATCTACATTGCCGGGACCCGCAGGGTGCACCAGGTCTCAACCCAAAATCACCACAAATCAGCCCAGTCCCCTAAAGCCCTAAACAGCTAGGGCAATCTTTCACAAGTGCCACAGTCTAAAATGTGTAGGGTGTAGGCTTTATAAGGTTTAACTATCCTGAACTTAGAACCCTAGCAAAAATTACAATTTTAGCTGTTTCTTAGGGATTATAATAACCAAAAATTACAAATTACTTCTAAGTACCCCTAAGTTTAGGTACCAAATCAGGTTTCGGGATTTAGAAGAGGACGGGCCACTGCTCGAGGTCATAGCGAGTTTTGCGGTGCCATATTTCAGCCTGGGACCAAGGCAAACCCCTGTCCATTTTGCAGACTACGATCGAAAAAACTATGTCACAGTATGTAGCGACGGAATTAAGAGGAAGAATCTGCAGAGTTGTGACTGGTTGATTGCGGTTGCCACTCTTTGTGTTGCTGTTTGCCAGGTGTCACAACCACGGCCATCCAAACATTGCCACTACTAATTCCCCCCTGAACCCTAAACCCCTAAACCCTGAACCCTAAAACCCCTGAACCCTAAAACCCCTGAACCCTAAACCCTGAACCCTAAAACCCCTGAACCCTAAACCCCTAAACCCTGAACCCTAAAACCCCTGAACCCTAAAACCCCAGAACCATAAAACCCTGAACCCTAAAACCCCTGAACCCTCAACCTTGAACCCCCGATCCCCAAAACCCCTGAACTCACTATTTGCTTAAGAACCCCCCCAAAAAATGAAACATATATTCCTTATGGGGGGTAATATAGGGATTATTATTTTATTTTTTTGGTGGTTTCTTAAGCAAATAGTAATGAACTCACAACCACCCAGGCCCTCCACCCTAAACTTCGACGCCAAGCGTGAAGCCTACTTGGAGGTTCAGTTCATGGGAAGTGGTGGCTTAAGGGCTCCTTTAAGGGTCCCTTTAAAGGGATCTATAGGGATTCTATAAGGGTATAGGGTCATGGGTAATTCTAAGAGGGGTTATACGTCCCCTAATATGGATTGTAAGTGTAGTTACCCTACTTATAACCCTACTTGTAACTACCCGCGAACCTCCAAGTAAACCCCAAACCCTGCCTCCTCATCAAACCCAATCGGGGAGCTTCCGTTTAGGGTAGGATCCTTACCAGCTGCCCTAAAACCTTAAGGCCTTACAGATCCTCTATAGAACCTCTAGAGGAACCCTACGATGCCTCATTTTCGGAACCCCCTGCTACAAAGCGAGCCTGGCCCCATCCTCATACTCTTCCAAGCCCCGACCGCGGCGGCGTTCGTTTAACGATTTCGTGGACCTCCGAAGAACGAGGTGTAGGGTTTTTTGGGTTTCGGGATTGCCGGGAGAGGAGCCGCTGCACCAGTACATGGTGGTTAGCTCTACAAGGAGATCTAGAATCTAAACTTCTAAGCAAGGTAGCGATCGCCGCCTTACTCGAAATTCACTTGTAGCCGCATAGTTACCAGCTACACATGAACCCATAATTAGGGCTCCAGCTGTTCGAATGTTACTTGCTAGTCATTCCCGGGGAAGCCGAAGAAATGAGATGGTATATCAAAGACCGTAGCAGGCACGCTGAACAGGCAAAGCTAGATAGGTATCGTTGTGCTCCACAAGTATGGTAAACGGTTTAAAGGGTAGCACCGACAGTAATCCCGACAAGTTGCTAGTAGCTGCAATAACCTCCTGCAGCCTGAACAACAGCTGAACAAAAACCTATGTGTGTGTGCAGACGTATACATATCTACATATGTGTGGATATGTACACATAGATGTACACATGTGCCCAGACATACAGACACAAACGAGTGATTTCATTTACTTTGAACTATGTATTCATCCTTCTGTCACAGCTAGGTTTTTTCAAAAAGACTTTTTAAACAACCTAAAAACAGTTTTTTAAGAAAAAAACCTCAAAGCCCTGAGGGTCTGACTGGGCTCTTGTAGTGGTGCAAGGACTGGTGCTGGTCAAGGGAGAGGGCTCGTCCGACCTGCAGATAAGCCGAAACAGCAGCATAGTGCTTCGTTCAGTCGTTGGGGTGTAGGGTGTGTTTTTGCGCCTTGGGGGCGGGTGAGCTTGTATAAGGTTGAGTCCCCTAAACCCTAAACCCCTTTTTGCTTCCAGCCTGCAAAGCCTCTGCTGGGAAGTACATGAGCGCCTAAAGCAACCTTCAAGTTTGCCGTGCCGCTCATCAGGTATGACTTCAAACCCTAAACCCTAAACCCTAAACCCCGTGGAAGCTTTGACCTCGGTGCATAGGGTCTTGGGCTAGACCCAAGAGTAACCTAGGAATAAAAAGGGTGCCCTTTTAGTTTAAAGGGGCTTATAAGGGGACCTGAACCCTAAAAAAGGGAATAAGGGCCTACTCCAGGTCGTGGGAGTCTTGGGACTTTGGGGTTGAGGTTTTGGGTTCGATCGAGGGTTCAGGACTCACGCAGGTTACGATTTGAGGGCTCAGAATGCCCGTTGGGTGAGCTGGGGGCTGCAGAAGAAGAATGATGCTGGGAATGAGAACAAGCACGAAGCGCAATCCTGCATTCAACAAGAAAACTGGAGCAGACCGCGAGATCTTCGAAAGGAAAGGAATCCAGGAGAGAATTGAGTCATGTTCTCTCGGTATACTCATGAAGGCGTAGCTCAGGCGCCCTCAACCACTACATCCAGGGACTCAGGTTGCCCGGACCCCCATCACAAAGACAAGGAGCCCGAGTCTTTGAAGCCTGGGCCGCAAGACAAGAGCTCGTGCGCCACTCGGCCCGGAGCATCATACCACCCGTGACAATCTAACATCCGAGGGCCATCTCAGCAGGAGAGGGCGCCCTAGGCTCGCAGACCAAGAGCAGTAGGTCGCAACTGTTGAACCCAGGGTCACGCAAAGAGTGGTCTCAGGAGTTAGCATGCACCTGTGTTGCAGGCGTCTCTCCGCCCTCTGGAATGAACACTTCGCGACCATCCAGAGTTACGGCACACCTTCGGCTCATGTAAACAAAGATCTCCGCAAACGGACACTCGGAGGACAGGGACCCAGCTTGCAAAGTGCATGTGCTAACAGTATTTTCAAGCCCTGTACTCATGCATAAATGTATATGCTGGCATGCATGCCAGCATGCATGCTTAGTTGAATACATATGCACACACATACACGCATAGATGCATGCATACATACATACATACATACATACCACAACATAACACAACACATGTACATACATACAAACATACATACATACATACACACATCTTTGTCATACATATGTTCCATCTGTTGCGTTGCCCTAGGCTGCGCGCTACGTCACTGTTGCATTGTAGAAGACTACATGCATTGAACTGCACTCCGTTGCATTGCATTGCTTTGCATTACATTACTTCACATTGCATAATGCTGTACCATGCTGCACTACATTACACTACTAAGCGAATATGTCCACGAAGTATACAAATGCGCAAGTATGCATGTGCAGATATCTTCATGTGCGTGTAATGTGCATACTGAAGTTCATACGCCAAAAACACTACAGCACACACACACACACACACGTATAGCATAGGTATTAAGGCCTCTATACCAAATCCTTATAATAGCCCTTGTAGACCCCATCAAAGGAACCTTACTATGGGGGTTTCCAAGCATTGGGGGTACCTTATTCTGGGGGTCCCTTCTAACAAGGATCCTACTGTTTAGGGTACTATATTAGGGTCCCCTATTTTTCTGAAAATCCCTTATACGTATTTACTGTGTAGCCATGTGGTAAACCTTAAACCCTAACCCTAAACCCTAAACCCTGGCAGGCCCCAGTACATAAACTGGAACCCTGGATCCCTAATTGAGATCTCTGATACTTACTGTCTCGCCATGCCTAAACCTCTCTCTCCCTCTCCCTCTCCCTCTCTCTCTCTCTCTCCCTCTCCCTCTCCCTCTCCCTCTCCCTCTCCCTCTCCCTCTCCCTCTCCCTCTCCCTCTCCCTCTCCCTCTCTCTCTCTCTCTCTGTCTCTCTCTCTCTCCCTCTCCCTCTCCCTCTCCCTCTCCCTCTCTCTCTCTCTCTCTCTCTGTCTCTCTCTCTCTCTCTCTCTTCGCATTCGAAACCTTTTGCATCCAGGCCTCCTGTGGTGTTGCCGGGTTATCAGCGCACTTGCACCGAACATTCGAAACCTGAACCCCTAAACCCTTGAACCGATGTGGTCAGGCCTGTAATTGGGCGGCACCTGCAAGGAGTTTACCCCTGCGCTGTCCAGGCCGGACGGCCTTGGTTGGCTCAGGACTGAGTTGCTTAAAAAAAGGGGAGCCTTACCTTTCGTCTCCATTGTAGTTCCTTTTTGGGGTACTTATATATTTGGTTAAACCAACAAAAGGAACTACAATGGAGACTCTAGGAAAAAATTAGAAAGTGGGTACGGCCCCCGTACAGTAAGAGTCTGTAATAGGTCTACTAGTAAGGGCTTTATATATCTATAGTATGAATATAATCCAACTGTTACTGAGTGGGGGCCGTACCCAAATTACAATCCGGTTTTGGGTCATATTGTACTATAACTATAATAAGGAGCCCCCAAGTGGTAAATTATTTAGGCCCCTATATTATGGGGTTTATGTACTGTTTGGGGTGCTTAAGTTCGAGATTCTAGGCCAGCCCTTATCAAGTCTTGCAGTTTCGTGCAGAAGTTTTGAAGGCCTACTGACTAGTGTAAGTCCTGCACCAGGTCGACCGTCTTGGCCGGTCAGGGGGTGCAGTTTTGAATACACGGGCTTTGAGTTGTGGCGATTGACGGAGGTTTGCAGTTCTGTAGGGATTGTTGTTGTCGTTGTTGCCCCATCTATTGCGTGTCGGTGTCTGTTGCCCGTACTTGGAGAAACATAAGATATGGCAATATGGCAGGTAGAGCTATGAGCATGGTAAACTGTCATGCCCGGGACTTACGGCGAAAACCGGTTTCAGTGACCTTCCAACCCCTTTTGAACGAAAAGGGCCACAGACAAAAGCTTAAAGCCTTTTTTACCCTTTCAGCACGGACTAAGGTGCCGGCCAGCGCCCTTCAACCCTATATACCCTAAGCCCTACCTGGACCCTACAAAACCTGCCTTTTTTGGGTTCCCCAATACGATTTCTCTATATAAGTCCTCAA
Source organism: Symbiodinium sp. CCMP2592 (assembly GCA_905221615.1). Taxonomy (NCBI): domain Eukaryota; class Dinophyceae; order Suessiales; family Symbiodiniaceae; genus Symbiodinium; species Symbiodinium sp. CCMP2592. The sequence goes on from CAJNDT010001024.1 coordinate 387,354, forward strand.
AAAGGTAGGTTACTTGGGGTTAAGGTAAACCCTAGCTTTCTGCAGCGGGACCCAATTCGATCGCTGCCCTCCAGAACAACCCAGGCGAGGGCTTTAGGTCTGGATAACTTACTTGGAGGGTCGGGGGACTTAGTAACTGGTTATTTTAGGGATTTATAAGTACCATAACCCCAATTAGGGTCCCTTTTAGGGTACTTATAAGTCTACTTATTACCTACTTACTAAGTCCCCCGACCCTCCAAGTAGAAGCCTGAAGAATTGCAAATACTATTGCTTAGGGTTCCGATGTAGCTTTTACTATAGTATACCTCAAAGACCTGTTTACACAAAACAAAACAAGCACCATATTAGCTTACCCAAAGGCCCCAAAGTAGTTCCTTTTTGGGGTTCATATATAGAATCCTATAAGGAAATCCCAAAAAGGAACTACTTCGGGGCCACTGGGAAGGGCTAACGACCCTGTGATCTTCGATTGTTGCTAGTGCATCAGTCTCATTCGACACACGGTTGATGGACAAAATCCTGCATTACCATAATTCCCATAGTTTAGAGTCCTTAGGGTCATGCAGGATTTTGTCCATCAGCCGCATGGACCTCACCGTTGGCATAGCTTGTGGTGTAAGGAACAGTTCCGCGCAGAACCATTAGAATCACGAATCATGCGGGAACCTGGTGAAGAAATCGTGGGCCTTTATCAGGGTTCTTTCTCTGACTTCTACTATTTTGGGGTTATAGGCCCCAGGTTTCTTAATCAGGTTCCTACATTACACCTTTTAAGCGTAGCGTCTATCAGCAATCAGGCCCAAAGCAAACCTTAACCCATGACTCGATGGCCTAGGAATGGAGAAGCAACCTAGAAACCGAGAAAAGTGCGAAAAGAGTGCTGAGTACGAATCGACGGATGGCCAGTAGGACTACACCGAAGTGCAAGGTCAGCTTCTCCGACATCTTTTCCGCCGCACATCACAGCCCTGTCTCCATCATCACTGCCATGGAGGTTCGGGTTCCTGCTAGGGCCTTTCTCGGCCACTGCACGTACATCGCAACTCTCCAGGTTGTTTTGTCTGCTACAGCTACTGCTGTTGCTGCTGCAACCGCCCCGCGCAGGAACCCAAATCACAATGCAGCGGAAACAGACACTGTCGAGCCAAGCGCTTCAGGCCTTGTTTTAAGTGATAAGACCTGGATAAGACAGGGGTGTCTCGAGCTTCGGATCCTTTGTGTTGTAGGGCTCCTGGCTACAATATAAATAAATACAAGAGTAAGCCCCTTCTTTTTTTTGAGGGGGACCCTAAAACTCTAATTTTGCCCTTAACACCGGGACCCTAGGCTTGAGAACTGCTGTACCCCCAGAAGGAGAAGAAGAGACTCGGAGACGGTTACAATCCAGGCGAGGCATGTGGTTAAGGGTTTAAGGGTTTACGCTCTCGCCAAGTCGGACTTGCCAGACGAGCTTGAGGGTTTAGGGCTTGAGGGTTTGAAGGTTTTCTGTTTTTTTGTGAAAGCTCATTGAAGGGTTTAGGGTTCAGGCGCCTAGGATTTAGGGTCTGCGCTTGATGCTTCGGGGTTTTACTTGAACGAGCGCGTTGGGGAGGCACTCCGTCCTGCATTCAACTATTCCTTGTACCTGAAGGGTCCTGTCCGAAGTTCTTATAAGGGGGATACTTACCCAATGCATCAAAGTTATTCCTACTATAGAAACCGTACTTTCTACTATATACAACTACCAAGGACCCTATGGGACAGGTACTTCGTGTTCGCTGCCAGGGGGCAGCTGGGTATTGCCTTTTTCGGTCTTCACCTTATTGTTGGATTCGTCTCTGAGTCCCTCATGTTTCCATAAATTGACATAAATTACACTCCGGATGGGCCACCATAGAACACGATCCTGCAGCCCACACAGTGCCATGCGGCCTTCACGACCATGAGATCAGAGGCCTAGACCTGGAAAGGCACTTGCAGAGAATACCACCAAGAGGAGATAAGGGTTGAGGGCCTTATCCCGAATATCCCCTTGCCTCAAACAACCCCAAACTGGTAAGGCCAAATAGCCAAGCCATGGCCTAAGCTTTGAGAAGCAATTTCTTAATCCACACCCTCAACGACCACACGATAGCCCGGGTTGCAGACACGCTTCAAGGCACCTAGCTCCATAAACCTAAACCCTACATAAGCCCGGACTCACTACCAAAAGGATCTCTAAACTGTAGTTCCCAGAGTCCTAAAACCTCAACCAGCAAAACTTTAGGGGTCCGCACCCTACCTTCTGTGGGTTTTCAGGATTTCGTTGCGCAGAGTCTACACCTATTTCTGCTAGTAGCTTTAATGTAGACAGAAATCCTGCACCTCACCAGAACCCTCCGTTTCAAGGGCGACAGGATCAGCGACAGTCGACTTTCCATCCAGAGACCGAACTACTGGTTGAACAAGGCGCATCACTCCGACGGCTCTAATCCATTTGCAGCGTTAAGTCGATATGCATAAACTCATGCACGCCTACATGCATGTTTTTACAGACATACAACCATGCAGACATACAGACATTCATACACGCTGGCACACATACACGCATATACGCTCAAACACATAGTCACTCATACTGTACATACTAAACAGAGACAGACTGACAGACGGACGGACGGACGGACGGACGGACCAACAAACGTACACGCATACATTTAAATGTATATATATATATATATGTATATACACATACATACACAAAAGTACGTACATACATACATACACATGTACATCTACCAATACACACACAACATCCACACGTCACATACCTACATACATGCATGCATGAATGCCAAACACTCAAGCATTTGCATGTACATACTGCGCTTCCGTGTACATATGCATCCAACATGTATACACAAGAACATTTGCACATGCATATGCCTCTACACTTGCATCTTACGTGTACAAAATCCTACATACGTACATTACATGGCATTGCGTTACATTAACTTACAGTGCAGTACGATGCCGTACAGGACACTACATGACATCCGCCTTACTTACTTACATGCATACGTACACACACATATATACCTACACACATGCACACAGACATACACTTGCTGATGCATCTGCGAATTTCATGGCATTACATGTCCTTGCAAAACCTTGTTGCGTACAAACAAACACACATACTTACACCAGGCATACATACATACATACGGACATACATGCATACATACGCACACACAGACGTACATACTTACATGCATACATACCTACGTAACAAACATACACACAGACACACACACACACACACACACACACATACACATACATACATACATACATACATACATACATGCATACATATACAATTACCTACCTACCTACGCACCTACCTACCTACATACATCTAAACATACATACAGACGTAGTTACGCTTTACTTACTTTCTTACTTTCTAATTTACACACAAAACCTGCATCTGTATGAGCTTCCGTTAATTCACGGCCTTACATATATAACCATATACACACCTGTACAGCATATGCCTGCCTCTATATGTTTGCTGTATATGTGTATATATATATAGAGAGAGAGATAGAGAGAGAGAGAGAGAGAGAGAGAGAGAGAGAGAGAGAGAGAGAGAGAGAGAGAGGCTCATGCATGTAACTACGCATTCCGTATTCAGTATAGAAACCTTACGACACATTTATTTACGTGCATTTTGGCGGAGCATTTGGTCCATGCACCTAAGGTTGCCGTAACTATTATTCATGAACTCGTTGCGAGTGTTTGGGCCGTTTCATCTCCATCTAGGACAGCCTTGCTTTGAATCGGGCATGACTCCTTCGAAGGATCCTGGTATGGCCTCAATGAAATATTAGAGGTTTTATCGGATATAATGTCACCGGTAGGATTAGTGCCTTACAGCGGGCATGTAATAGAAGTGTCCTGCGAAGAGAGTCGTGCGTAAATAACCTTATGCCCTTGAGGATGTAGGTTGTCGACTTTGTGGTGGAAGGTTTTGGGTTGCGACGGGAAGCTCAAACGAAATTCCAAAGAGTGGACACGGATCGTGACCACGTTAACGGAGCCTGTTTTGTGGACACGCTCCGTAACGGCAACGAGTATGTTGTATTAATATGCTACACCAGTATAACACTTGGCACAGGTTTACCAGAGGAAAGCTTTGCATATCTGACGGCGAATCACGCGAAAAGGCTGCAGTATAATGAAGGCCATGCAGCACAAACAAGAAACAGGATGGTGAAGTTTCTTCGGCCAGAACTCAACCAATTCCATTGGACTCATACGACTCAGCCTGCAATCGAAAGCACTCTGCGCCAAGTCGGAGTCATGCACTCGTGAGAGTCTGCCCATCCGACTCCCGTTTACAAGCACCCAGAAGGGGCGTCCCTGCAGGCTCACATAGTGTGTTCAGTTCAGAACCCGGAATGATTGGACCCCAACTCTTACAGGTGGCTACAGGCGGTGTCGTGGCGAATCAAGTTTAGGTAGTATTATATTAGCGAGACCCCTTAAAGGGTACCCCTTCTGAACCCTACTTCTGGCTCTCTTAAAAGGGGCCTTTTTGAGAGGGTCTATATCCCCAAGGGCCCCCCTAATCCTAACTCCCAAAGTTAAGCGGACACCTGCCAGAGCATTGCTTCCAATACGCCCGGCACAGAAACGACAAATTAGGGGTTTAGGGTTAGGGGATTTAGGGGTTTAGGGTTTGGGGCGGTAGGGTTTTTGGGGGTTTTAAGGGCTGTAGGGATTCTTAGGGAACCCACAATGCTGCGCAGCAACCCTGCTGGGGCAAGACCGAAAGTGAGAGAACTAGTCGGACAACCAGTTGCTTGGATAACGTAATGACGACATGGTAACCCTAAACCCTAAGCCCGGAAGGCATAAGGGCTTAAGCTAGCCGATGTGAAAAATGAAACCAGAAACCGTGGAGATACGGTTCAGGAAAGCGAAGCCCACTGTAGAACGACCCCGCGTGTGTCTGAAAAAGGGTCACTGCGAGTATGACGGCACTTCCAGGTATGCTTGCGAGATGTGCCCACCTAGAGAATACATATTCGGCACAAGCCTTGATGGCGAGACGAGAATGGATTGAGAAATAGGGTTTAGGGTATGAGAACCGTTGCACATAACAAGTTGAAGGGTTCCGAACGCAAGAACAGGAAGGAAAAGCAACGAGACGACCACAACTGAAGCCAGAGAACCCAAAGTCATAAACCGTATACAACATCACTCCCACCCGAAAACAGGATCTGGGAATCCTCGACGGGAGTTTTCGGTAATGCAATACACCCTGAGCCCCTAAAGCCAGAAAATGAGAAGCAGTTCGTGATGCTTGCGTCCAAGAAGAACTTGGCTATTTTCAATTTCTTTTCCGTAGTGAAGGATCTGGGCGAACAACGTCCAAACAATTGCCAGTCGTGGGATGATGTCAAAATCAGATAATGGAGATATGAAGATATGGGCGAACAAGGTCCAAAATAGCCAGTCGTGGATTGATGTCAAACTCAGAAAACGGAGATATGAAGAAACTGCCTCATCAAGACTTGTGCCGTGCACGGGGGTTTGAATTGTTGCAATGCATCCACCAAGAGCCCTCTTCCAAACTGCGAACTCCACCCGTTTCATGGGGCACAGTCTCCTACACCCTAAACTCTCAACAAGAATAGTAGAAGAGACTCCGACAAGTCAACAAAAGTCAACAAACAAAAACCTAGAGAGTTGTAAGACTTCACATCCGCAATAGTAGGGACGACGGGAACTATGAAGACGAAGACTACACTAGTAGGATCTGCTGTTTCATTGTCGTCCTGGCTAGCTGCCACCGGCGAATCGCCCCGAAACGGCGAATCTAGCCGAAAAACATCTCGCCAAACGCGTTTCGCGATACGTATATATGAAGAACTGGACCAACTTCCATAAGCCCTAGAGCCAACATGTCCGTTCGTTACTTTACCGAAGGGCAAATAATTACCATCTGCGTTCGATCAAGGCACTGCTGAACCCGAAACTCGACACCCGGCCCGAAAGCCCAAAGCCTCGATAATGAGCTCGAAAACCCCGAAAGCCCTAGAATTCTCGCATTTAGGGTTTAGGGTTTAGGGTTTAGGGGTTTAGGGTTTAGGGTTATCTCCCGACGCCCTAAGACCGAAATTTCTAAGGATTAATCACTACACTCTATAAGATGCTAGCAACCTCAGAACTCAAAGTTTATCGCAGCCTGGGGCCCAGCAGACAGCAAGAAAAAGAGTCTCCTCCAGTCATGCAAAGACGGTGGCGAACCAGGGCATCGCAGAGAATCCGTAGTGGGCTGTACGCCTTTAGGCTTTTGTAGGTTTGGGTTTGAGAGCCAAGGATTTGGAGTCTCAGTGCTCAGGGTTCTGCTGCAAGACCCCTTGGCAATAGGAGTACCCTTCTTCCTATCATCTCGCTTCAATGAGGAGACACCGAGGAACCAAGAGACCATACAACCGGAAAACCTACTTAGAGGATCATGGGACTTAGTAAGTAGGGTTATAAGTAACACTATAGTCATCTCTACTTTTAACCCCAATTAAGGTACTTATAACCCTACTTACTAAGTCCCATGATCTTCCAAGTAGGAACAAGAAGCACCATCCAATCAGCAGGCTCCTGCTTCCTACAACCGGTGGCCTGAGTAAGTAGAATAAAGCGTTCCAAGGAAAACTATGAACCCTAAACCCTAAACCCAGCCACGGTTTAGGATTTAGGGTTGTAACATTATGAACTGCTAGTTTTTCCGACCTTTACAGTAACCCGATGACAACCAAGCCAAATCCGGGAGTGTCCGAAACTTGTCCTAAGGCCACAGAAGTCAGGTCCATGGTCCAATGACATCCAGGTCGGGGTTTAGGGTTTAGGGTTCTGCTTTACCAGAAAGACAAGGGCCAATTCAGAAGGCGGTGTCGTGAAAGCAACCATGCCCCTATGCTCCTGCAGACATGTAGCCGTAGCCCCGATCACGGTACCCATATTGCCTTGCTTATAGTCACGCATGAACTTTAGAGTCTGGCGTGAAGTATCAACGGCAGGAGATTGGATCGCCTTAACAGGGCCTTGTACGGCTCGCAAAGAGATTAATCTCGAGCTCAGTAAGGAGTGTTCGCAGCCCAATCTCGCAAGCCTGACCCAGTCCGGTGACTCACCCTGCTAAATCCAGAACTCGAAACCCTAAACCATAACCCTAATTCCTGAAAGGGAGTAGCCTCCCCTGGTTCCCCCAAACAGTGGATCTCGATCTGCAGCAGCCGAAGTACTGTACCCCTTTTGGCTGGCATGCTGCATCTTACAGCCTCATCTTGTCAGCCGACTACAGGGAAGTTGGAATATGGTTTCATGGTAGGATACCCTATAATTTACCATAGAAGGGTTAGGATAATCATATTCCAACTTTCTGGCTCTTACCTTAATGGAAGAGGCTGTGAGCAGAGCTGTGTCCATCCATTCGATGCTGAGATGAGCTGATGAGAAGAATAAGCTGACGTCCTAACTTTACAGCGGATTGGGAGCTCCAAGTAAGGCTGTACGTGGGTGAACTGTTGCTACAGCTCCTTGTAATCTCATTGCTGCTCAGCGTGCTTATGCCTCTTTTCGTGCATGAACCCTCATGTCTGCCCTATTGAAGGACCATGGGACTGTGTGATCGTATATAGGAGCATAGATTTTGCGCTCTCAATCAAGATGTTTTGCAATTAACTACGCTCCGAAAATGCGCATATGCCCGAACTACGAAGTCCAAATATCTTCAAAATGCATGTCAAAGAGAGCCCAAAGGTTTAGTTCCCGCCTTGTGCAGGAGCACAGTTACATCGAAAACGGTAAAACCTGCTACAGAAGCTACTGCCCCGATTGTCGACCCCTCCTCCCCAGTAATCTTACGTAAGTTGTGGCATGTAATTTTGTGTGCGACCCGAAATGCAGCAGGAGAGAACCTTGCTTGCGAAAAAGAAGCTTGCTTCCTTGGCACAAGACTCAAAACAAGTCTCACGTATCTGAAACCCTTTGCAGCACTGTGCAGGAATCAAGCCAAGGACTCGTTGCACAACACGGATCGAAGAGACGTTAGAGTAGGAAGTTGTCTACTTGTAAGTACCTGTGATCCTTCAACCAGGACTCAAAGTTGCCCAAAAGCTCTCAAGCTCTACCCAGCCCCCGAAGTCCATGGGCTAGAATCTGTCTTACTGTGATAACATGTCCGAGATCGCTACACCCTAAACCCAGATTCTCGACTCTCGCCGACTCTCGCTTCATATAACCTATACATCTAACTACTGTAAAGCACGTACCTCGAAAGCATTCCTGAACAATTTCCGGCAGTCCAGGGTGCATGTGGGGATGGAGAACACAGCCCGGATGAGAGGATAGAGAGAATGAATTGCTAGGCAGTGTTCCGGGATCTGGAATTGTAATAACGCCAGAGGCAGGTCAACAAGCTTCAAACCCTGAACCGTTTTGCATCCAGGCCTATTGCAACTGCCCAACACCCTAAACCCAAAGCGCAGTAATCCAGATCCCAGCCAAGGACGTGCACACTACTACCCTACAGTAACAGCAGTCCTGACAGCACCGGTGCTTCTAAGATAGAAGCCTTACAGTAATCCCCATTGAATTGGAAACCTGATCGAGGCCAAAAACTTAAATAGTGCCGGGATTCGCTAAAAACTACCCTTAAGGATTGAGGCTGTTGGGTTTCCAACTCTTTGGCTCCTTAGCCCTGAATATCCTGCCTTTCTAGGGTTCCTTATTATGATTTCTTTATATTAAGTCCTTAAACGGGCTCCTTATTATGATTGTTTTATATAAGTCCTCAAAAAGGGTTCCTTGTTATGATTTCTTTATATAAATCCTTAAAAGGGTTCCTTATCATGATTTCTTTGTATAAGTCCTTAACAGGGGTAGGTTCTTCGGGGTTAAGGGAGGCCTTGCTGATTTTATCAGGGCTCTTTGTAAAGCTCGCGGGTCGCTACTTGATGTAGGGGCCCGAATAATTAGAACAGGGTTCCGTTGAAGGGATTTATAGGGGTTCTTTAAAGGGGTCTATACGGGCTACTATATGGGATCTGAAAGGTAACTAGAATATAGGGGCCGTAAGAGTTAGAATACGGTTTTGGGCTCCTTTACAACATGGTTTGAATAAGGAACCCTATGGAATAATAAAGATAATGATATAAGCTTCCATATTAAGCATCCTCCGCTGTGCAGACTTCCTCATCGCCACCAAACACCTAGGCTGCAGTCTTCGGGCGTTTAGGGTTTAGGAGTTTAGGGTTTAGGGGTTTAGGGGTTCAGGGATTTAGGATTTTAGGGTTCGCCGGTGAAGGTCGACGCGTCCGACCATCTCAACTCCGGACAACAGCCTGACAGAACATTCCACAAGGAACATGCTGGTAGGACTGTATAGTTCAGTATCACCTGCACTCAGATTTCGTGAGGACTCCTGGCTGGCCATGGACGGAAACACTGTAAATCACATGGTCAACATCCTAAACACGGAACCCTGACCCGAAAAAAAACACCACAAAGGAAACATCAGGCTTATCACTTTGGGAACTCTCAAATAGATTGCCAAGAAACCATTGGCCGAAACCACTGATTCTTGACTCGCCCGCTGCCTCCTTTAAGTGCTTTCATGTTCTTCTCCAGGCCCTGTGCCACGAAGCTAGGGGCCTTAATCAGAATAGGGATTTGGGGCCCACGATACCATAATTACAATAAGGAACCCCTATGATAACACAAGAATTTACTAAGGCCACTATAGCAGATGCGACGCCCAAGATGAAGGCGTCAGGATTGCTGCAGATTTCGACACAACGAGAGAAGTAAGCAAACCAACGCCAATGGAACTAACGTCACCGTAGTGAGAATGCCGAGACACATGTCAGTACTTGGGGCATGCGTGAGTACCACTGCTACTTGTAGAAAATCTAAACTCAAAAACTGTCAAGCCAAAAGCTTCAACTACGAACAATGAAATCTTGAAGTGCAAACCCGAATCGGCATCGTTGCACTACGAGAAGCTAAGAAGAAATCTGTCAAACCAGGCCACGGCTGAGTAAATGCACTCATAACTGCCTGTGTACAAATCGAATAGGAGCCTGTATCAATAGGATATGGGTTAGCAGTCCGTTCTACAAGAGTTGTCCCACGGACTATGAGGCACTACTGTGACTAATTGGTCAGACCCTAGAGAACAAGTATTGAAAATTGAAACACAAATTCTTGGATTCAACAAGCAACTCGACACCCACAACTTGTCAAAACAACCTACACCCTGCATGCACCCGAAACCCTGAAAGCCAAACCTTAAACTCCCTCAACCCTAGACCAGAAAAACAACACCTTTAACTCCCTCACCCTGAACCCTGCATGCACACCCCAAGACCTTAACACTTCGAAACTGCACCAAGGTTTCCTGGGTAACCGCGGGCACGATCTCAAGAATTTTCTTCGTGTCATAGCCTAAGGGTTCAAGGACCCAAGCGATGTGTGTTCAGGGGTTCTAGAGGCTATAGGGGGAAACGGCTGTTTTGGAAGGGCTGCAGCTTAGGGGATGAACGTGATCTTGCCCTGCCCTAACTTGCCAAGGCATCCTGGCCCTGCGACAGCAACCTCCAAAATCCTACGAGTCTGGGGCTTAGGGAGGAAACTTGGTGTTAAGCATTCATGGTCTTGTTTTTTGGGTTCATGCTTCGGGGCAACAAAGCATCTGAGAGAGGCGTGTACAGAAGTCGGACGCCACAGCAGCATGATATGCGGAGCTCGAAAGACGGCCGGGTATAAGGACAGCGCAGGACAATGCAGGACCGCTATCGAGTACTACTCAATTTTCTGCATTAACCCCACATATTATTTACACGGTCGAAGAAGAAACATAACATTGAAAAAGAACAGCGTCTTTGGTTCTCGTAAAGCTGCCTTTTAAAGGAACACGTGACATGCCAAAAGGGAGGGATGTTCGTTCGGATTCGTTCGCCAGGCTGACGTTGGTAACAGCAGTAGGTTCTTACGCACTGCGCAAAGAAACTGCGGACACATAAACACGCCAAAGGCAATGGCCTCACATTGCTTCGAAATGCTCCCTATTGGGCTCGTGCGTTAGGAAATGCGACAAGCTTGCTATGTTCATGACAAAGAAGTTAATGGGCTGCTCTCTGGTATAGATGATATTCTGAAGTACGAAGGTGAGCTCAGCTCTGAGAACACTGCTGTCAGAACATCCGAATCAAGAAGGACGTGTTGTAGATGCCTTAACAATTAGAAAAGGGTTTGGGGGCCATTATAGTTGAATTAAAATAAGGAACCCCCGAAAATTGTATTGGTAACAATTCAAACAGGCCCCCATATTCGGTCTAAGTTTAGGGTTCTGGCATCTGACGTTCGGAGCAGGTTCAAGGATAATACTTACAGCAGGACCAAATTAGGCACCTACCAAAAGCCGGCCGGAAACCGAAACCCTCTAGATCCCCTGTAATGTGGCGACCGAAATTGGAACATGTGCCTAATTCATGCCTTTTTTCCTTATTCGAGCCGGTTCCCAATAAAACGGCATCCTAAGTAATTCGTTTTCTTGATGTGGGTGACTGTCCTTTCTGCTGATGGTCAATCTTAAGGCACCCACGACCAGTACCCCCACCCCAACCCTAAAACTCTGGCCCTGGAGCCCCGAAACTCTCCCGAAACCGCACCCCCACTTATTAAGCCTAAAATCAGGAATCTCAAGATTTTCTTTGGATCTTAGGAGGGCTTTCCGAAGGTTTCGGGATAGGTTTCTTCGGGGGTTAAGAAGGCTTTGAGCTTTTCTAAGGCTTCAGGATAGGAATCTAAGGGGTTTAAGAGGCCTCTTGCTAAGGTTTCAGGACAGGCCGCTAAGGGGTTTAGGAGGGCTTTCCTATGGTTTCAGGACAGGAATCTATAGGAATTCGAGGCTTTGTAGGGGGTGTGGGAGGGCTTTCTTGAGGTTTCAGGAGACCTCTCCCCAGGTTTCAGGATAGGTTTCTCAGGGTTTAGGAGGGCTTTCCTAAAGTTTCAGGATAGGAATCTATAGGGGTTCGATGCTTTCTAAGGGCTTTTAGGAAGGCTTTCTTAAGCCTTCACGACAGGTTTCTAAGGGGTTTAGGAGGGCTTTAGCTGCGACCCCGCAATTTCCTTATAACTTAATCAATCAAAGCCATCCAGACCGTGACCCCGGTCCGAAGGGTCACTGACACAAGGCTATTGAAGCCAAACTTTTTGGTCGGGGGGGGGCCCTATTATTTCGGAAGAGACATTAGAGCCCTCATGGATCCGTTTAAAGGAAACCTTGTAGATCCCTACAAGGAACCCCCAAACAAAACCGCCCTGAAACCGAAACCCTCAGCCCCGCCAAAAAAAAACTAAACCTTGGAGCCGGCGTACCGAGCACTCGCCCCCATCTCCTCGAAAGTTAAACCCAGAACCCTAAGCCCAAACCGACCTTTCGACTCTAAAAGCCTCCTAAAAAAGCTTGGAACCCATATACACCGAAATCCTCAATCTCAACCCCGAAAACCCCAACCCCGCTATCCTAAACAGATTCCCACAAGTCGAAAGACTCCGTGAGGCCGAAACCCCCAAGCCAGAAACCTCTAAATGGGAGTTTCCGAAAATAGGGGTACCTTATTTTGGGGTCCTTATAATAAGGATCCTACTATCGTGGTACTATATTAGGGTCCCATATTTTCGGAAACTCCCAAATGCCCTTTGTTGTAGAAGCCTCATCATGTCAACACGGTTTCCTTCAACGGTTCCTTGAGGGCTCCAACAAGGCTAGTACGGCGATGATTTTTAAATACCCGGACATCTAAACAAGTTAAACAGGTGTGTCATACTACTTCCGTGGGCATTGTCTCTGGGCCGCCCAATTTTAAAACACACGGAAAGACAACAACACGAGACTCCAGCCCGCAGACTCCGTCCTCCAACCTTCGCCTCTCCAGCCCTCTTCCCAGCACTTCAGCCCTCCAGCCTTCCAGCGTTCCAACCCCTCCTGCCATCCAGCCAGCCTTCCAACCTTCCAGCCTCCGGAAGGCTGGAGGGCTGGAGGGCTGGAAGGCTGGAAGGCTGGAAGGCTGGAGGGCTGGAGGGTTGGAAGGCTGGAGGGCTGGAAGGCTGGAAGGCTGGAGGGCTGGAAGGCTGGAGGGCTGGAAGGCTGGAAGGCAGGAGGGCTGGAAGGCTGGAAGATTGGGGAGCCTGGAAGGCTGGAAGGCTGGAAGCCTGGAGGGCTGGAAGGCTGGAAGGCTGGAGGGCTGGAAGGCTGGAGGGCTGGAAGGCTGGTAGGCTGGAGGGCTGGAAGGCTGGACGGCTGGAGGGCTGGAAGGCTGGAAGGCTGGACGGCTGGAAGGCTGGAGGGTTGGAAGGCTGGAGGGCTGGAAGGCTGGAGGGCTGGAAGGCTGGAAGGCTGGAGGGCTGGAAGGCTGGAAGGCTGGAGGGTTGGCAGGCTGGAAGGCTGGAGGACTGGAAGTAAACACCCGGAGCTAAAACATACGGATTAAAACAGGTGTCTCATACTACCTCTGTTTGGATCTTGGGTTGCCCGCCCCCCACATGTTTTAAAATTCTCACCGTATATTCAAGCATTAAAGTAAAAGCCAGAAAGTTGGAATATGATTATCCTAAACCCTTTATGGTAAATTATAGGGTATCCTACCCTGAAACCATATTACAACTTTCTGGAGTTCCCTGTAACGGCTTTGCTTAAGAGCCTGAAAAAAAAGGCAAGAAAGCCCCCCTTAACATCCTCTACAACCCGGAAGCGCACGCCCGAGTGCCCCATACCCCCAAAACCCCTAAGCTCCCTAAGCCCCAAAGGCCCATCCCTTGGGGGACTTCCTCGGTTTAGGGCTTAGGGCTTAAAGGGAACTCCAGAAAGTTGGAATATGGATTCATGGTAGGATCCCCTATAATTTACCTTAAAGGGGTTGCGATAATGATATTCCAACTTTCTGGCTTCTACTGTAAACCCTGAAGCCCCAAAAACCCCAAAGATCGACTATGATGTATAGCATTTATCATTTATCTATACTGGACCCCACTTTACTATGCTATACTGCATATTCGAGTGGCGCTTCAGCTTCTGACCGTGGAAAACCTTTGCGAACTCCCGGGCCGAAGCTGCGGAGAGGAAGTTCAGGAAACAGTAGCCGCGATTTCCTGAGAGTTTATATGGGAGTTTCCGAAAATAGGGGACCCCAATATGGGACCCTAAATAGTAGGAGTCTTATAATTTCCTGAGAGTTTAGGGTTTAAACTTCCCTAAACCCTAAAACCCTCAAACCATGTAGGGTCTAGGGTTCAGGCTTTTGAAACAGTAGCCGCGATTTCCTGAGAGCTTATATAAGGTTTAGACTTCCCTAAACCCTTAGAGGTTTGAAACACTTCGTGCGGGTTCAGGGTTTAAGCTTCCCCGAACCCTAAACCATGTGGGTTATATCCCTCCTACTTGGGGTTTAAGCTTCTCTAAACCCTAAACCCTATGTATATGTATATATAGCGCTTACGGAAATATGTCTTGCAGTCAGTAGGAATTTTCGTGCTTTGTTATAAGGGGACCTGTAGGGTGGCAGGTAATGTAGGAACCTGGTCGAGCAACCGTGGGCCTATAACCCGCAAAATAGTAGGGTTCATATAAGGAACCCTAATAAAGGCCCAAGGTTTCTCTTTCTTGGGTTCCTACATTATTATCGTACCCCTATAGATACCTTATAGTATCCCTTCTAGACCCCGTTGAAGGAACCCTTAGGCCCAAGGTTTCTTAAGCAGGTTCCTACAGTAGGGTTTGGGCTTCTGAGTTTCTTAGCGCTGTCCCTGTTTGAAGGGCCTTGGGCAAGGTCCAGGCAGATGGGGCCTGGGGTTCCCAGTATGTGGCATAGGGGAGTTTCCGAAAACAGGGGACCCTAATATGGTACCCTAAGTAGTAGGCTCCTCACTATAAGGAGCCCAAAATAAGGTACCCCTAATTTTCGGAAACTCCCATAGAGGCCGAGATATGATGTAGTACAATTAGAAAATCAATCCTAATTGCAGGAATAGTGTTAAGAAATACAGTTGGTGATTAAATAAACTAGTTAAGCATTCGCATCTGAACTGCGGCATTAAACGGAAGTGTCTTCTGCGAGCTACTAGTAGCCTTTGTTAATGAAGTATGGTAGGATTGCATGAAACCTCAGCAGCCACAAGCTTACCAGACCAGCTGCCAACTACCAAGAGTAATATACCCCGGCTGCGAAGCGATAAAGCGTCCGTCTCTGTTTGGGATTGTAGGTTCTAGGCTGTTGGGAAGCGTCTGGGCGGTGTTCACTAATTAGGGCTTAGCGGTCCAGCGCTTGGGCTTGGCCCCACCACTTGCGGCCTCTAAATGGAGGACGTTGCGAACAATAGTCTATCCGATTCAGAATACAGACCCTGGTTACACGGATCCGTGCCATAAGTTATCAGGACCGGTAACAAGAGTCTCTTGACTTCTAAGAGCCCTGCAGTAGATGATAGAGCATGAAAGCTCCAATCTCGACAGGGAGCGCTTGGTGTTGAAGTCGATGGGAAGGTAGAAGAAGTTAAATCTGCCCTCGAAGCCTCAGTGACGGGATCGCCGAAGCCGGAATACCCATGGCCATGCAAGCTCATGCAACGTCCCTTCTTCCGCCTACATGAAACGGCACTTGCGGGTGGCAGTTGTTCTGTTAATGCTTATCTGGCCTCTTCGCACATCAAACCAGCGCCTCAACCTGCCTCAAATGGGGGGTTTCCGAAAATGGGGGACCCTAATAATATTATAAGGACCCCAAAGTAAGGTACCCCTAATTTTTGGGAACCCCTAACTTGCAGGCAAGACTTGAAATCGCCTTAGAGTGGTTGCATAGTTCAAGTCTTGGCACACAACCGCCTTTTCTTACCTTTGGTTAGTTTTGAATGCAAGAATGGTAGTAATAGTAGTCATAATAAACCCCATTCCTCCATTCCCTACTAACCAAAAATAAGTTTTGCATAGGCTTCACCCTATACCTAGTTTGTTTGGGCGCTTGAACAGGCGAGGCGCCTTCTGATATCACCTCGCACAAGAACTCTTCACAGCTGTAGCGGTTGGGCACATTCCGGACCATGACGGTAGTCTTGTCATCAGTGAAGAGGGCCATCTCAGCTGTGCAGCAGCTCCGAAATGCAACTCGTTGCACTGGTACACATAATCATGCACAGCCGTGCTTTAAAGCAGTTCCTGTGGCCGAAACACCCACAATCCCACCAACTTCAGTGCAAATAGCCCAAAACCTCGAAACAGCTGAAACCCGAAGCCCTACACCCTAAACCCCCCTCACACAAAAAAACATAACGACACACAACCCACGTTCCTGGTCCAGGTCACAGCCTCCTCGAGCGCGAGTGGCCCGTCGGCTTT
The DNA here is from genome assembly GCA_905221615.1 of Symbiodinium sp. CCMP2592. NCBI lineage: Eukaryota > Dinophyceae > Suessiales > Symbiodiniaceae > Symbiodinium > Symbiodinium sp. CCMP2592. The sequence continues at coordinate 403,780 of CAJNDT010001024.1, forward strand.
GCTGGGGTGTCGCGGCTTCTCTCGACCAGGGCGCGCTTTGCCTCAAACACGAGGAACCCGTACATGCAAAAAAGAAAAGCTAAAAAAAAAGATTCGTAGTCTCAAAAGCTTGTGGGTCCGACATGGACCGATGGTCAACAATCGCCGCCGCCAGACGCTTAGACTCTGTGCCACTGCTGGTGTCATCAGAACACACCAAGAAACATCATCTTTAGCATCTGCGAGATCCAGGTCGGTAATGCAGATTATGTCGCCAGGTTGGGCAACCTTGCCACTATCAGCATGACCAGTGTCATCGCCATCAGTTAGTTCCGTTCATCGTCCCGATACTGCCAGCTCTTGTACTCTTGTACACGAGCTTTCCCACTGCTTCGCTTCCGTGCGTGGTTTAGCTGTAAGTTGAAACTACAAGATGTGCGACAGTAGCTGCCCTCTAAGCCTAAAAAGTCAGAACTCAGTATCGAGCCCGACGCAGCTGATTATCTCCGCCTACAATGCGTTTCGCTTGAGTAGGCTCAACACCAAACCCCAACGGTGTAGGGCTTTGGGTTTATACCCCCCTAAACTCTTGCAGGACCACGGAGCTCAAGGCCTTTACTGGGATGTTTCTCACCATCAACACATACAGACCAAGTACAGCGAGCCGAATCACAATAGGCATGATGGTGTTGTAAGCCTAGCACCCGTGGCAGAAAAGTTGACACTGCAACGGGAGCAGAGAGACACAGACACCGCATCAAGTGCAGCATGATCATTGACACTCCATGCCGAGCTGAGTTGTCCTTTAAGCCCTTTGAAAAATATTTACTATTATGGTTCTCTACAAAATAGTAGGGGAAATGAAAAAAGATCCCGAAGGACAACCCAGCGAGTCAAAACCTGCCTTGTGTCATGTAGTTCCCGCGCGGATGTGAGCAAGGAGCGGTCACCGAGGGTTCCTGGGTGGGCTTCCACCAATCAAGAGGATGTCGAAACGATCATTACCCTCAAGGTCCAAAGGACCCAATAATTAGGTACTCGGGTTTGGGATAGGAGTTATGTAGGTTACTATTTTTGAGAGTATATGATAATTGGCTACTTGGACCCTTAGGGTTAATGGAGAACACAGGTCCCCGTGAGACTTTCTGACACTGATGTTGACAGCTTAAAGTGCGAATTGCGCTCAGAAGCTCAGGCAGCAGGTACGTGGCTCAGCCGCCATGTCCACCACGGCACGTGGCAAAATCAACAAACAAATATCAAACCCTATCGGTTCCGTCCTGACCTTTTCGGACAAGAAAGCATCCTTGCCACAAGCTTATTTGAACACGCCGTCTCTTCAACCTCGGCCCTCCCCGCGCGTAATGTTGACACCACATCGCTTCAGTATGCTTACAGTAGAAGCCCAAAAGTTGGAAACCCCAGAGCCTCCATCCTTAAGAGTAATTTATAGGGAATCCCGGCACTATTTGGCCTTAATCCGGTTTCCAACTTTATGGGGTTTACAGTATATCAGAGAGTCCTAGTTTCGAAGGCCCTTGAAGAAGTTGGTTATTCGCAAGTCAGACGTCTTCATTGCAAGGCGAACCGTTTCAATCGAAGAAATCCTAAACTAGGGCCTAAACCCCAAAACCCCAAGCAGCAAAGTCTCCAGCACTTCCTCCACAGTCTGCATGGCTTCGAGCGAGGATCCGTCCTCCGCCTCTATAGTACACTCCGAAAAAATCTGTTTTGTGGTAGCAGAGGTGATGGTGGGGGGGGGGGGGGGGGGGGGGTGAGGGTAGCCGAATCATATCAACTAGAATGGTGTATGTGTTATGGTATCAACCCACGGTGGATGTAAAGCTTCAACTGTTCGGTGAGCTCATGGCAAGAAGGATGAAGCCCACCAGGGCTTCATCCAGTATGACACCTGGTAGGGGGTTTAGGGTACCCTAAACCCTAAACCCTAAACCCAGGGGCAGGTTCAGGCCTTGGGACTTGGGATTTTGGAGATTCAGCCACTTGTCAAGCATCCGATGTTGGGCCAGCACTAGAATTCGGCATCAGAAGCTTTCGCGAAGCTGTAGGATCTAGCTGCAACCAACCCCCAGTAAGCCAAATGCCAAGTGTGCCAGCACAGCAATAACACAGTCCTGCACACGAGAAACTGCTGTCTAACTACACTAGCATTGGACCGACGAAGCTTGAGAATTATTACAGTTAACCTAACTTGACTATCTAAGTCATGATTCGGCCTTTAAATACATCTAATTTGGGGGTGAGGCCACAGACTTGTTAGAATTACTTGAAAACATGAACCAACTCAGTTAGCTTTTGTATGTCGGGACTGAGTCCGGAGAGGTACTTGGTGTAAAGGTACAGACCAGACAGAATTGCGGGCCACATGGACCTCAAAGGAACATATGTATATATATATATATATATATATATATATATATATATATATATACATACTTACATACATACATACATACATACAGCCAGACATACAGATGGGGCATGCTACATGTGTACTCCTATGTTACATGTGTACTCGAGGTACCACAACTAAGACGAGCATTACTCATTCATACCGGACACAAATGAGTTCGGAAGTCAAAGACGAGGATGACGATAACAAGCATCATGAACAAAGAGCAATAATCACAGTACTGTCTCCGGGCCTTGCTTGTGACTGAGAACAAGACGTAAAGCATTTCTACTGTCCGTGGCAATGCCGGCAAATGGCATCAACACCGACAAAATCAACATTCAGAAGCAGTGGGAACACCCGCACATCATCTTCGAACCTCGTCGTCATACAGAACATTACAGAAGTATACTGACATGTACACGCACGCAAACACACAAAAACAAACACAAACACACACACACACACACACACACACGGCCTTAGCCATCCCCAAACCAAAGAAGGTAGACCCTAAAGCCGCTTGGCATCCCAAGTGCGCAAGATAACTGAATCCGAAGCCAAAGGCCCTGAAAACGCGAAGGAAGAGTCGAAGAGTCGAAAATGGCTGAAGGCCTCGTCGGATCGTACTCGGATGCGCATCAAAGGAAGTCCGGCGGGCATGGCTCGGAAGCTACCGGGGAGTTCTCTCAACAACGGAACCGGTGGGGCAGCCGAAGGAACGTGCCAAAGCTGCAGGAAGCCGGACAGTTTCTGTGTTTTCATGAGTCTAGGGCCTGGGGTTGTCACCAGCGAATTGGCAACGACTACTGACTACAGTGCAGCCACGTCCATACTACGAAGACACCATTACCACGACAACCACCACCACCGCTGCTACAGATAATGGCAGGATGGTGAAGACGGTGATGATGATCCCCATGCCCTATGACGACTCTGATATTTGGGCGGGCCCCCCTCTTACAGTCTGCGGAGAAAACACCCCCTCCTTACTGGGGATCAGGGTGATTCGCAGCCCCCCCCCGCCCTGCAAGCTTCCACCACCTCAGCCATATCCCGGCGAGGACGCACCAGCTCTCCATATGGGAGTTTCCGAAAATAGGGGTACCTTATTTTGGGACCCTTATAATAAGGATCCTACTATTTAGGGTACTATATTAGGGTCCCCCTATTTCCGGAAAGTCCCATATCAGCATGACGATGAAAAGGCTGGAGAGGGAGGATTGGCCTCACACCTCGAACTACGGCCGTCGAGACACTGTCCTGAGCTCTTTCTTTTGGGGTGCTTCGGCAGAGACTCGAATCGGCCCTGTTAACTTGCACTGAAGGGACTCCCGAGATTCGATGTTTTCGCGTAACGTACGCAGTGTCTCAGTCAAGTTGTAGTGGTGCTTGCAATCGGCAGCTACATGATATTACGGTTGGTGATATAAATCCTGCATTACCTTTATGACCCTAAGCTACGGGAATTATGTTGTATTCCTTATTATGGGTAATGCAGGATTTATATCATCAACCGCAGGAGTCGGAACCCTTGCAGGTTTGAGGTTGAGGGTCGTAGTCTCCCAACAAAGCCATCTGTGACCCTAAACCTTAAACCCTCTTGTTGAGCAGGGACTGCAATGCACCACTGTAGGGTCTTAATTACATACACTATTCTGGGGGATTGCTGATTATATTCATACGAAAACGGGCCCCAAAACCCTTCTAATTATTAAGGCGCCTATATTAAGCCCTGAATCCCTTCAGCCTGACCCCCTAAACCCTGTATTCTCGACCCTCGAATGCCTAGCGCCGAGAGATCCTAGAGGCCCAAAACTCACATTGCCTGGTCTGTGTAGGGTTTAGGGTTTAGGGTTTGTAGGTTACATCAACAGTCCACTAGGCTCCACTGTAGAGGCTTTGAAAATGGGAAGAGGTTTGCGGGTTAGAGCAACTAGAACGAGACAGGCTTACTACTATATTGTAACGACTCTCTTGAGCTCATACTGTCCTGCCACTCATAACTCGTAATGAATACATTACCAGAGACATCCCAAAGCCTCGGCAAACTCCCGAAGACTCTACCAACATCCTACAACTTAAGGTTGTACAAGGACCCCAAGTTTCAACCAACCGCTTTGGGTTGACAAGGGGGTTGTCAGCTCCCAGCTAACCCCGGTTTCAATGTCAAGACTCCAACTCTAGTAACCTTTAGCATCATAAGGATTCAGGATTCAGGGTTTAGGGTTTGTGGCTGTGGGCTAGGTTGAGGATTGCGGATGAAGGATCAGGGGCAGCTTGGGGCTTATCAGGTCTAGGGTGCTATGGAGTAGGGGAAGTTAAAGGTGAGGGCTCTTCTTGGGCTGGCAATCGCGAAGCACCGCATGTCGCACAAAGAGCAGAACAGGCAATGCATCCGAGTAGCTACAGGAACACCGGTTAAGACCCTAAACCCTAAATAGGGTTTAGGCAGAAGCCATACCCGACTGCAAGGATAGTATCTGCTTTCCCCAAAGTACCAATATAGGAATATGGGGACTACTTGAAGGCCAAATAGTATATACTTTCCCCAAAAAGGGGGCCTACTTTAAGGCCGAAGTAATATACTACTGGGGTACATGGACCTTATACCCGAAGCCTTCAAGTACCCATAGTATAGAACCCTTATGGTACCCTTTAGAGGAAAACCTGCAGTATTGGCCATGTCTTGGCTCGATACATGTCGCTTCTGCCGTCCATGGGCGATGCTGCAGTAACCTGCTCACGGGGCAGAGGTTTCGCAGTTGTTTAGGGTTTAGGGTTGAAGGCTTCGGGTCCAGGGTTTAGGGTGTAGGGCTTAGTTTTTTGTTTTTTTTAAGCGCCTCTTTTCCAACTCGCCGTTCGGTCGTCAGAAATCCCTGCGGACTTAGGTTTTAGGGTCCAGGGTTTGAAGGTGTGGGGTTGCGGCTTGGCGCAGAGAGTGCTCAGGAGGTTAGTTTCGGCGATACTCGGACACAGTATGTTCGTTCCTCCTTTTACTGCCGATGGCAAGTAGCATCCAGCAAGCCTTCAAGCGCCATACGCTGTCGAGCATATGCGGCTTGCTTGCACATGCCATCAGGACGTCTCGTAGATTTCTGCATATGAGGGTTCGTTGAAATGTGTGGGCCTGTGAACAATGTCACCCTATACTAAACCCTCGACACCTAACGGCAGACCCAGAACTCGACTCCAAAACGCCAGAACCCCAAACCGGGAGACCGTCTAATGTAGGAACCTGATTAAGGAACCCTGGGCCTCTAACCCCAAAATAGTAGGGTTCATAAATAAAGGCCCAAGGCTTCTAAATGAGGTTCCTGCATTAGACTAAAACTGAATCCACAGTGGAAGCTTCGGTTCACCTCCGGTTTCCACTTCGCAGTGCCGGGCTTTAGGCTTCGGAAACAGTCCCTTTACTATAGGGACCTAAATCATTACCAATACTATTTTGGGGGTTCCTGATCATGGTTATAGCGTAATGGGCCCCAAAACTCTATTCTGGTTATTAATATAGACCCCTTTAAAGGAACCCTATTCTAATTATTAAGGCCCCTATGCCCCGCATAACACCCTCCGGACCCCAATGTAGGGGCCTTAATAATTAGAACAGGGGTCCTGTACAGGGGTCTATAAGGCCTACTATAAGTGCTATGACAATGATTTAGTAGAAGAGCCTCATTAATTAGAATAGGGTTTTTGAAGCCCAGGTGGTTCAAACTACCAGACCTTGCAGACGCATGTCAGCCTGTTAAGAACTACCCCAGCCACGCCAAACGCCTGGGCAAGACCAGCATCATCAGCTACATGCTCGGTAGGCCCTACTGACAAGTAGGCGGTGCTTGCAAAAAGCTGGTGCTGATTGTTCAATGTGGCGCTGCCTGTGTAAGCCTGGTTGAAAGGTTGCACGCGAAGCTGACATCAGTTTCGAGGTTCTATCTCCATCCTGCACTTACCTTGGCATGAGGCGTCAAGGGCTACCGCCTGACAAGTCTACGTGTAGAAATCGCAGCGCCGAAATATCGAACCTCGAATACGGGAATACGTGGGGGGGGGGCTCTGGGATCGTACATGGCGCAGCCAGCTAAATCACGGCTTAGGTATGATCACGGCACAGGCTTCAACAGCCATCCCTTCAACGATCCTCTGCGCAGAGCCTAAATCCCAAACGGTATTGGGTTTACCCAAACATTCCTATGTACTGTTATGGGGAATACTTCCCTAAATCACAATAGTAATTCCTGGTATAGAAACCCTACATTCTACTATATCGGTACATAGGACCCTTTAGGGGTGAGGGATGCTCATCTTGTGGACTTGTGGCCCCAGAAAGCGAGTCTGGAAATGGCAGCGGGCGTAAAACCCAGCAGATCTAGAACTCGAAAGCCTGCAATTTAATAGTTTAGGGTTCAGGGTTTAGGGGTTTGGGGTTTAGGGTTTAGGATTTAGGATACTAAGCTGAACCCCTCTTAGGTCCGTTTTACACCTAAGGCTTAAACGACTGAACCCCAAATGGATCCCCAAACTCACCAACACCCTGAAGCCCATACGCACTCCTGCATTGAGACACCCTAAACGCTACGCTAGAGAACCCGTAGTCACAGGCCCTGCATCCCAAGCCCCAACCCCCCCAAACCCGAAGCCCCATTGCCATAATTACACCAAACACCCAATTCCAGTAGCTCTAAACTAAACCCTAAATCTAAATCTCCAAGCGCTCCCAAAACACAGTAGGTAGTAAGTAGCTTATAAGTAATCTAAAAGGGACCCTAATTGAGGTTATGGTACTTATAAGTCTATAAAAGAACCAGTTACCAAGCCCTCCCAAAACTCTGAGGGTTTATGGGAGCTTCGTTCAGGAAGAACTCAAGAGCTGCTTCCCTAGTCTGGGTCCGGCATCTCCAGCTGCATGTGGGAGCTTCCAAAAAAAATTAGGGGTGCCCTATTTCGGGGGTCCTTATAATAAGGATCCTACCATTCAGGGTACTATATTGGGGTCCCCTATTTTCGGAAACTCCCATGTAGCGTAAATACAGAGAAGTCATTGCGCGGGACTCTTTGTCTATGATGGTCTTGGCCGTTGTAGAAGTGCAAGAGTAATTCCGGAGAAGTCGGCACCAAATGAAATCAGAGAGATGCTATGTGCACATCTATGTATGTACATATGTATGTATGTAAATATGCACATGCGTACATACATCCATGCTTACATACCTGCAACGCACATGCATAATCATGTATGCACGCCTGCATGAACGTATTATGTAGGTATGTATGTCTGTGTGTATGTGAACATGTGGACGAAGGATTTAATGACTGACTGACTGAATGAATGACTGAGTGACTGAATAAGTGAATGACAATGAATGAATTGCAATGAACGGGAGACCATGGGTGGCTGCCTGAATGAATGCATGCATGGACGGATGGATCTTGCAGACCAAAATCTCGCTGCTAAATATGCGTGCCCCACCAAGCATATCTTGGAAGGTTTCTCGGTAGAAGGAGTTTAGAATATAATCCAAAAACCCCAAACCCCAAAACTCCGAAGAGCCCTGCAGTCTGGAATCCCAAAACCCCGAAAAGCACAACCCGAAACTGTGGGAACTGTCAACTTTCCTCTAACTCTGCTCTGGATCTCCGCTTGGCGTCTTGAGAGGTGAACAATACGGCTGATGATATAAATCCTGCATTACCCATAATAGGGAATATACTATATACCATTACTCCCCGAGTTTAGGGTCCTTAAGGTAATGCAGGATTTATATACCATCAGCTGTATCAAACCAGACCACTGGGCTCCACCTAACCTAGAGAGAAGGGTTTAGGGACTAGGGGATTTCAGGGTTTTGTGGTTTAAGGGTTTAGGGATCTTAGAGCTTGGGGGTCGAAGGACTTGGGGTTTAGGAATTTTGAGGTTAAGGGTTTCTACTATTTGCTTAAGAACCCCCAAAAAATAAAAAAATATATTCCCTATGGGGGTAGTATAGGGATTATTATTTTTGATTTTTTGGGGGCTTCTTAAGCAAATAGTAGGTTTAGGGTTCGTGGATTTAGGGTTCAATGCGGATGTAGGGACAAGGGTTCCTTGATGATTGGCAGCTGGGTTACATAATTAATGTATGGCCAGTGACCTACTATCTAGAAATCTAGGAAACTGGAGCCCCAGAAAGAGCTGTTGCTTCGCAACAGCAGCTAAGTGCGCTTCGTCTCAGGTAGCACAGAAGCCTACTTAAGCAAACACATCATTCGAACTGTTAGAGTTTGTGGCCTAGGGTTTAGGCATCAAGGGCAGCATTCCCTATGCCCTATGCTTAAAGTTATAGCTTTGTGAGACGGAGCGCGCCCAGGCCGAAATTTCAGCTTAGCTGAAACACCAGGCATGGGGTACTGCAGGCTGAATCCTGCCTCCCAGTGCCCCAAAAAGATAAGACTGAAAACGAAACTGATTCTTTTCTGCAGCGATTCTCTGTTGCAAGGGTCTGGGCCTGCCTTGTAAAGCCCGGTTTCCTTCTGTAAGCCTCGCTTAGTAGAGTAGTAATTCACGAACTGTTCAGGCGCTTCGGCTTTCGTTGCATGAACCGTTTAAAGATTCTGCAACTTCAGCGGCTGAAAGGAGAGAAAGCTGCAGAGTTCTCTGGGCAACACATGCATCATCTTCGATGATGCCCCACGCGCTAAGAACCTCAAGAAGATTTCAGCATAGTGGGACGACATGCCGCGAGCCATCCACTTGCAAACTCGAAAGCATCAATGTCTAAGTCTAAGCTGTTCAGTGGTGCCTTGTCTCGCAAAACGCGGTTCTCGCATGTCTCGCACGTTGTACTTAGAGCGTCGAGGGTCTAATATCTTCACATGCCGGCAGAAGTCAGATGCCCACCAGAACCTCATCAAAAAACCACAGGCACTCACCCTGATGCTGGGCAGATCTGGGCTTATATGACGCTTTTGTGCCGACTTAGGAGGAGCTTATCGGCTTCATGGTGAAAGTGTCGTGCATCTTCGACATATGGGCAGAGTGCATGCCACGACACCGGAATCTCCCGTTCGAACTATCCTGATTCTGGTTCGACAGGATTAAGCCCCAATCCACGAATGGACTTGCACCAGCAAACATACAAGCTTCAAAGCATTATACTTTGCGGCTTCAAACATCTTGTTTGGTTTTGGGTTTCTGATTCTGCATTTCTTATACATTACAGCAACTGTTTCGTTTTTTGGGCATCACATCTCAAAACCCCTAGGCCCTAGCCCTTGGTGTCCCCACTGCTGCAGTAAGGAAGCCCCGAAAGCCCTAAACTCCAAATTCAATCACGAACCCTGCAGCTCTTAATTAAAGCCTAAGCCCCTCTACCCTCAAGTCCCTGAACAAAAGCTGTCGCACCTTCACCTCGGTGCCGAGAAGGTCCTGGCAAACTCCGCACGCACTTGAAGTTTGCAATGCCACTCATCGCGCATGACTTCAAATGATGCCGCAGTGGATAACTTTAGAAGCCTGTCTGCCACACCGGGATCGCAAGATTGCATGTTGTGAAAGACTGAACCACCGCGCATTGATACTGAAGATACTAATCCGGAGGTTCGAAGCTCGCCTCCCAGAGACTTCTATACCCCTCAGAACCACAATAAAACAACATTTTGGATATTCTCTTGGGTTTATATGAGCAAAACTGCAAAAAACCTACTGAGAGGAGACTACCGGCATCGCCAACCGAGAAAAGCTTCCATCCACCCTGACCACCCAAGATGAGAGCAACCCCGAAGACCAAAAGAGCTGCCCTAACTGCTGGCGCCTTAATGATTACTAACTAAAACTATTTTGGGCTTAGGGATTGGGACTTCTCTTTTGGGGATTCCTCGTTTGATTTATAAAAATCATATGTATAGTGACCCCCAAACCCTATTCTAATTACTTCCATATGAACCCTGAACCCGAAAGGGACCACCATCGCTACTAGCTTGGGCGGTCTTGTACGTGTTTCGTAAAGGCTTGCATGTTATCTGGTCTCAGAATGGTTGTATGGGGTGTTGACGTGTCATCCGCGGATATACGGTCGCACCCGGTCTAATTGGCTGACAGTCTTTAATGCTTGCTTTCGGTGGCTAGTCACTGTTTTGCAAATTTGTGGCAAAGTCTATAATTCAGCGTTTTTCAAGGCGCTTTTTCGCTGGCTCGCTGTTTTTTCTTTCCGCTTATGGTCAATGATGAGAAAACTCACGTCAGAAGGCCTCAGGCTGATCGGTTGTGTTGGGGGGAATGTAAGATGACGGAAAAAGCCTTCAACATGAACGGTAGTTATGTTGGAGTTACCGGGGTTTGGTTTCAGGGTTCCGGGTGCAAAAGCCCCAGGTATCCCGAATCCTTCCTGCAGTATTGCTACGGTGCTACTGTACTACTGATGTACTGTACTATTACTGTACTACTACTGTACTAGTACTACTAATACTGCTGCAGCTACTACCACTGCCACTACCACTACCACTATTACCACTACTGCTACTACTACTACTACTACTACTACTCCTGCTGCTACTGCTACTACTACTACTACTACCACTACTACCACTACTACTACTACTACTACTACTACTACTACCATTGTGTGGCCGGGAGCTCGGATGAGGGGAAAAAATCGTCAAAAAGAAGATCTGTTAGTCTTGGCAATTATCTTGGAGTGATCGGCGCTTGGTCCGAGGCTTTGGCGACCCCTCGACTCCTTGAAGGTTTAGGGTTCAGGGGTACGTATAGACCCATTCCTGTACTTTCTGTTTAACTACAGTGCTACTTACTTGGGAGCTTCGGAAAATTAGGGGTACCTTATTTTGGGGGGTCCTTACAATAAGGATCCTACTTTTTTGGGTACGTTGTTAGGGTCCCCGATTTTCGGAAACCCCCACTTTGCTATACTGTACACCCCTCTGGAAACCAAGCGTATCGCCCTACCGAGCCAACCGCCAAGCCCCTCCAAAGAGCTGCTCTCCCTCCCTAAACCCTAAACCCGTAAACCCGAACCCCTAAACCCCCACAGACAACCCGGGAGTGGTCCGCGGAACATACTATTCAAAACGTGTTTTTTTGATGAGACCACCAAACCATGGGGGGGGTGTCGCTGATGTTGGAAAAGCCGGAAAACCTCATGTAAAGGGGAAAGCCTGCACTGCGTCGCCCCTATGGGAATTACTTCTGGCATACTCCGCAAGTGTGGATAATGCAGAGCTTTGCGCATCAGCTTTATAATCAAAGGACGGCATCACTTAGCCAGGAGTCCGTTGGCGCGAGAAAGCATACTGTAGGAGCCTGAATAAGCTTTGGGGGGGTATATTATACCATTACTAAAAAGGTATAGGGAAACCCCAAACACCATTCTAAATATTAAGGCCCCTACATGACATTTTGAGCTGAAGCTGGTCGGCTCCTATCCTGCAGGAAGCATGTCGAAACCTCCTACACATGCAGGACACCATCCCCCTTCAGCGAAACTCCCCATAAAGTCCCTCGCCGATGTGGCCACTGATAGTGCCAAGACACCTTGATGTCTTCGGTCTCCGAACCCTTAACCCGAACCCCCGAAAGCCACATGCACAGATTCCATAAGCCCTTGTTTTCATTGACCGGCTGCAGGACACATGCCCTCATGCAAACCAGCCCTAAACTCCTAAATTCCCAAACCTTACCTTTTTTGCAAAAAAACCCTAAATACTAAACTCCAACATTCCTAAACCATGAAATCCTAAAGCCCTAAACTACAAAATTCCTTAACCATGAAACCCTAAACCCTAACTCCACTTAAAACTCCTCAGATTCCTCACAGGCCCATCGATATCCGCCTTGCCATGGACTTCGAAGGCGATGAGGGGCTCCTCCGTGCGAAGGTCATCGTCGGGGACCTTCGGATCTCGTGGGCTCAGGGTTCTTTTTTCTTTTTGTAAATCTGGTTGTTGATCTATATCGGGTTTGGGGTATAGAGCTTTTTCTTTTTGTAAATCTGGTTGTTGATCTATATCGGGTTTGGGGTATAGAGCTTGGAGTTTAGGGTATAGGGTTTAGGGTTCAGGGTTTTTATCGGGTTTAGTTTAGGGTTTGGGGTATCATCGCGGGGGCCGGAGTGTAGGCGTTTTGGCGTTGTAATGGTTTGGGGTTCAGGCGTTTAAGAGTTTAGCAGTTTAGGGGTCTGGGGTTCAGGAGTTCAACAACATGTCTGCTCGCTGTCCTGGCTCTGGCGAGCTCCACAAGAAAGGACACAGCATTTTGGAACAGCCCGAAAACAAACCAGCAGCCGTGGATCCATGCCGGGACCCTCGTGCATCTTCACTTCTGGGCAAGCTAATTTTCCGATCAAAGAATCTCAAGAAAGAATCGGGTGATCAGCCAACCTCTGCCACTCAGGGTATATTATAGAGCCCGGCCCTGAACCATCCTAGACTCAAAGGGTACAAGGAGGGACCCCGAATAAGGACCCCTAGGGATATACTCATGATATAGCCATTATATACCCATTATATAAACCATTATAGGATAGGGGTCCCCATTAAGGGTCCCTCCTTTTCCCCTTTGAGAGACCATAAGTTCTACACGTCGGGCTAAGCCAAGACTTGACCTGGAGTCAAAGTTGGTTCAAGACGTCCGGTTCCAGGGGTTGCAATTGCCAAGGGTTCATGGTTTGCGGTTTGGGGTTCTTCAGAAACCATGACAAAGCTGCTAACCGGCGCTGCTATGCCGATCTTACCGGCCTCAGTGCGATCAACGTCGCTGTTGCTGCTGTGCTTGATTCTGCAACGGCTAGCCTTCCTCCCTCCATTTTCCTATAAGCGCTATCAAAGGCGGATATCGATGGGTGTGATGGGTTCAGGGTTTAGGGTTTCATGGTTACGGAATTTTGTAGTTTAGGGTTTAGGATGTCATGGTTTAGGAATACTGCCGCCGACCACGCTTTCTCACGATTGCATGCACAGCCACGGAGTGCCAGTCACTGCCATCCGTGCTGCCGTGGGCCACTGGAGAGGATCTTCAGGCCCTTACACCCCAAAACCCAAAATCATAAGGGTGTAGGGATAAATAAACTTTAATGTAGGACCTTAACCCTGAAGAACCTACCATTTTATACACCCCAAAACCCAAAAGCATAAGGGTTTAAGGTTTAGGGTTTAGGGATAAACCTTGACCTTATGTAACCCTGAAGGTTTTTAAGGCTCCTTACTATGATTTCCTTATATAAGTCCTTAAAAGAAGCCCGAGGAAGTGTAGGTTTCGGGTTGTTGTACTTGGAAGGTCTTTAGGGGACTTAGTAACAAAAAGGGGTTCCTTAAGGGCCCCTTTAAAGGGATCTATAGGGATTCTATAAGGGTTTAGGGTATAGGGTTTAGGGGACTTAGTAACTGGTTATTTTAGGGACTTATAAGTACCGTAACCCCAATTAGGGTCCCTTTTAGGGTACTTATAAGTCTACTCACGACCTACTTACTAAGTCCCCCGACCCTCCAAGCACACCCCCAAACCCAAAAGCATAAACCTTAATGTAGGGGCCTCAATAATTAGAATAGGGTTTGGGGGTCCTTTATCGAATATTTAGAAAAAGAAACCCTGAGGAATAATACTGGTAGTCATTAAGCTTCTATAGTAGGCCGTTTGCGGGCTTGAGGCTCTGGGCATAGGCTGGTGGAAAGCTTGCAATATCCTTGCGAACTGACTGCCGAGCAAAATAGGGCCTGGGGGCATTATGTTGTTATAATGGGGGGTCTGACCAATTAGTCCGACTCCTAATGGGAGCCATATCTTTAGGGTCTTGGAGTTATACCGTTATACCTGCACGCTCCAATGTAGGTCCCGCGTACGGCCGTACGGTTAAGACTACTTTTACAGTTGGGACTCTTTAAATGGATGAGCGGAGAAAAGCTTACAAACAACAAGAACTAGACAAACCCGAAAAACCCTCAAAAGGGAAATAACCATCGAGTCTAGATACGATCGGGGCCTGAATAAATAGTATTGTTGTTTCTTGGGCTTACATTCTATAAACCCCCAAAGCCCATTTATTCACGCCCCGGTACTACCCCCCCTCCGTGAGAACTAGACCACCCTCCTTTGTGGCACGCTTTGGGCAGACGCCCGCATGGCAAGCAAGACGAAGCATTATCAACATGTACAGCTGCGAGACAGTTGGACCACAAGTACTCTCTAAAACCCAAACGCTATAGTACTGTCAGTCCCAAGCAGCCCACGAGAGGGAAGCCTGACACCAAAGATGTTCAGCGCATGTTCTGCACATGAAGGTGTAGAATTCGAGTTTGGGGTATACAGTAATTTTCCCTAAACCCAAAACCCCAAAACCCTAAAACCCTATAAACCCCAAAACCGAAACCTTTGGGATCTCCTACTTGTTTTGATGCTAGGACCGAGGCCTGGAGCTAGGAAAAGACGAGGCAGAGAGCTTCAGGAGATCTAGGAAATTTCGCTGGGGTCAAGGGTTGTAGGGTTTGGGGGTTTAGGTTTAGGGGTTTAGGGTGGTTTTGGGGGTTTAGGGTTAAGGGTTTCGGGTGGTTTTGGGGGGTTTAGGGTTTAGGGTCACGAGTTTAGGGTCAAGAGTTTAGGGTGGTTTCGGGGGTTTAGGGCTTTCAAATTCGGGGTTGAGGGATAAGGTGCCGGGCTTCGCACGTGGATTTCGGAGTTCGGGGGCTGCTGTTGCGAGGCAGCAGAGCATTTGCAGCTTCAGGCCAGCACTACTGTTGATGATATAAATCCTAGGGTTCCTTTAAAGGGATCTATAGGGGTACCTTTAAGGGGCTCCTTAAGGGATCTATAGGGTTTAGGGTTTAGGGTTGATGATACAAATCCTGCATTACCTTAAGGACCCTAAGCTATGGGAATTATGGCGCATTCCCTGTTATGGGTAATGCAGGATTTATATCATCAACCGTCGTAGTTCCTTTTTTGATGAACCAGTCCTAAGGCTAGGATCCTATACTATACTTTTTAGTTAACCAAAAAAGGAACTACAAGAGAGACGATAGGAAGAGCTCGTGGGCCGAGATGAGGTGAAGTAGGCTTGGAAGGCAGGTGGACCTTTGGTCCAAAACCCCGGGGCTTTAAGACAAGCCTGGTCGGAAAATGCCCACCAGCCGGAAACGGCTCAGATTTTCGACGGACCACCTTGGGGAGGTTAGAGGGCTTCGGGCGTGTAGGGTTTCGGGTATCTGGGTGAAGAATGACACTGCAGCGGCCCAAAATGCTCTGACACTGCAACTCCTAGTCGTGACGGTGTGTGAAAAAGGGTTTAAAAAAGGTATCCTTAATAAACTCGCTGGCAAGCAGAAACTATGCTTTTTAAGGTCTCCACTTGGAGGTTCATGGGTAGTTCTAAGTAGGGCTATACATAGGAACTATCTACTTATAACCCCTACTAGGGGGTTGTATAACCCCGCTTATAACCTTATAACTACCCACTAATCCTCCAAACACAGCAGAAACCGTGAAACCCCTAGGAAAAGCCAAGGAAACAGCCCCCAAGAGCCTTGCAGCTTAGTCGGGCCTTTGGCTCCATGTCCCTGCATAGTAGGTACTTAGGCCTTGAAGGGGTCCCTGTATGGCTACTTCAAGGCCTTACGCCTTAAAGGCCTACGGTGAAAGCCAGAAAGTTGGAATATGATTATCCGAAACCCTTTATGGTAAATGATGAGGTATCCTACCCTGAAACCATATTCCAACTTTCTGGAGTTCCCTTTAAGTACCTACTACATGGGGTACATGGAGCCTTTGGATAGGCTTGCGAGGGACTCTTGGGCCTCCACGTGACGTACATCTCGGCTCAACGATTGTTGGTTACCTGGGCGCTCTTCTGTTGAGATTTGGATACGTGTCTTGAAAACTTTATTCAAAACAATATATTATTGCGATCCTTTGTTATTGTGATCCTTTGGTATCTTTCATTAATGAGATCGTTTGAGGGTTTTGGGGTTTACGCTCGCGCAAAACAACTCGGACAAGCCAAACGAGGTCTCGGGTTCGAGGTGCTTTGACTGGTCGGGACTAGCTGCTGAATATGTAACAGTAGGGTTTCTAATAGGGCCTGGGGAGTTTCCGAAAATAGGGGAAATACGGTACCCCTAATTTCTGGAAACTCCTTCTTCTTTTGAGGAGGTATACAAGCTCCGAGCAACTCACATGACTGGCGATGCTCAGTTCCTCTTCCTGTTATTGTGCTTGTTGGAGCTCTTGATGGTAGTGTGGTTTGTGGTCTTGTCCCTCGTTATACGCATGTCTGCTGGTGCTTCTGAACATCAGAGCAAAAGCCCGGGTTTGAATCTTGCAGATATGATACAAAACCAATAACTAGTAGTACTAAAAACAATACTCACACTAGTAGTTACCAAAGAAGTACGCGGTAGACGTGATGCTAACAGTAACCATAGTAATCGTCCAAAGTACCCGTACAGTAGATTGTAGGGTCTCTAAACTTTTTCTTGAGAGAAAACTCAGCAAAGCTGTACTGATTACTATTACCCAAAGGGTCCGATGTACTGTTATGGGGAATACTTCCCCAAATCATAATAGTAATTCCAATATAGAAACCCTACATTCTACTATATTGGTACTTTGGACCCTTTGGGATCATGTTTCACAACAACGTCTGTCCGGACAACGCGAACAGTTGGGTTTCCCGTCAGGATCCCGTATAGGAAACACTATTCTGATTCGGGGAAGTACTCCCCATGACAGTACCTGGGACCCTTTGGGCGAGTTTCAGGCTGGGTGGACCTTGTGCTTTTTGTAACAAGTCTCAGGATACCTTAACCTACCAAAACCTACTTTTTTCGTAGGGTCCCTATAAATCTCTATATTAGGCTTTGTAATAAGAACCTACAAAAAAGTAGGGTTTGGTAGGTTAAGGTTGTGAGTTCATCTACAGTTTCCTGTATCATCAGACTAGAGACTTCCGTCCCCGGACTCATGTAGGAATCTGATTAAGAAACCCTGGCCCTATAAACCCCCAATATAATAGGATGCATATCAGGAACCCGAATCAAGGCCCAAGGTTTCTTAAACAGGTTCCTACATTATCCATGCGGTCAAAACCCGGCTGCTGAAGCAGGACAAGGTGCCATGAGAATCGACATGATCGCTGCGAAGATCCCGCTACATGCCATGGCGATCATCTTCAGCATCCTCGGATGGTGGAACCCTAAACTCCATTGGGATGAAGTGTTTGTTTTGTCGCTCCTTTTCTCCTGGGATGAAGTGCTTAGGGTTTCGGGGTTTAGGGCTTATAGGGTAGCATATGGATAAGAAGGGTGCCCTTGTTGGTTTGAAGGGGCGCTTCTAAGTGAACCTGAACCCTAAACAAGGAAATAAGGGCCTGCTCTAGCTCCTAGCCGGTGGGATGAAGTAGCTACTTAGGGAAGTCTCATCCTAAAGTTGTGTGACCCAAGGCATAGCCGGCATACGCAGCTGTTGCCGGTGAAACTGCCCCTAATAATTACAATAGGGCTCCCCTTGCAGCTACCTTAAGGGTTACTAGAACGGCTGCTTTGGGGGCCTTCATGAATCGGGTTTGGGAGGTAAAGCATATAGTACAGCCTACAAGTTTTGGAATCACTACGGGAGAATCTTGGTAACGTTTAGGCTTCCCCAAAACTTGAAGGGTTCTGAGTTGTGGGGCGAACTGGCAATGTCACGAAACTGCAACAACAACCAACCAAGGAGGCCGGAGCTTGCAACGGCTGGCTGCCATAGATTTCAGACCCAAAACATCAAACACCTACATTTTCCAAGTCGGAGAAAGGACACCAAGCCAAAACGCTCCTGACGGTACTGGGCTTCATAAGGGTAGGGTTTCCTTAGGGTACGAGTATAGGGAGATGTACTTAGGAGCTAGGGGTGAAGATCTCGTCCTGGGGGTCACCAGAACTAGTAACATAGGGGTCATAATAAACTAGACCAGGGATTTTAGCCTGTTATGATTAAGCCTTCGGAGATTTTTGTGTCAGTTAGATTCGATGGCATACGTCTTGTATAGTGAGAAAAAGGATCACGGAGGGAGCTGCTTGCAGAATTTATTCTGACGGCATCCCTGAGAAATCTCGGCCCAGGGTGCAGCAGCAGCTGCGCACCCGCCAGCAAGCCGCCGGCCAAGGCTTTCACCTCAGCTTGGACGGCTTAGGGTTCAGGGTTTAGGGTTTAGGGACTTGCGTATTGTTTTGCTGCACTGTGGTCATGGACATAGTGTATAACAGACAGTCGAGATTATTTGCAATGTCCTCGTTAAAAAAACAAAAGACTACAGGACAATCGCATATAGTAAAATGTATGTTCATGTAATGAACGAGAACGAAGGACAATACAATACAATAAAACACTATACACTACAACGACATGATGTATCGGAATATTATGTACCATATTGTGCCAAAGATGCTGTCATATGCATCTTTTTTGTGTGTGCGTATATGTATAAGTGTTTAAGTGGTCATATAGAGACAAGAACCTGCTGCGCATGCTCGTTGACAGGGTGAAACTCCCGGCTTGCAAATAGGATAAGTGTAAAGCTTAGGGCTTATAGGGTTCAAGCCCTTACCCTAAGGGTCCAAAGGACCAATAATTGGGGACTTAGGTTTCGGAAAGTAGTTATGTAGCTTAGTATTTGGGAGAATATATGATTATTCGGTACTTGGACGTTTAGGGTTACCCCCAGACTATGCAGCGAGCTGCATACTCGAATATGGCATAAGTTCATCCCATCGCCGACACGCAGTCTACATCCAGACTACATGACGCCCTAAAGCCTCTATAAACTTCACCTGAAGGAAAGAGGATCACCGATTTTTCTGGGGGAGCGGGCCCAGGACTACTATGAGGTTCTGTGGAGGCTCTAGGGCCGGAGAGCCGTGAAGGCCGAATATGGCATCGGGCTCTGTATCGCCAGTGTACAGCAGAGCCTGGGGGGGGAGGGGGAGTGCAAACCCTAAACCCTAGAACTTCCTAAACTTCCACAACCCCTAAACCCCCCAAAATGTAGCCAAGTCACATTCTTCACGATCGCCAGATTGGCGATGCCTTGGGCAGCATCGGAAACTGGAAGCGAAACTTGGAGGATCATGGGACTTAGTAAGTAGGGTTATAAGTATCTGAATTAGGGTTTTCAGTAGATATGACTATAGATACCTTACTTGTATTAACCCTACTTATAAACCCGAATCCCTAAACTCTATAACACGGTAGATCCCTTTAAAGGAGCCCTACCTATTCCCCTACTTACTAAGTCCCATGGCCCTCTAAGTATGGATTTCACTGGAGAGCTGCAGGCCACTTGTGGGGCTGTGCCTTAACATATGGGTAGGTGTCAAGATGATGGTCCCTTTTTGGGTACCCTAAATATTAGGTGCCGTATTATACGGAGGACCCAAGAAGGGACCATAATTTTGACAACTATCCATATCGAAGCGGAGAATTGTGGAACTTGACGCCACTTTGACGTGGATTGCATTACAGGCCTTCTTTTTTAAAAAAAAGCGCTCGAGTTCCCAAAGCCTCGCATGGCTTTAAGGGTCCTCCGTGGTCCTGCTCTGGACATTACAGTAGAAGCCAGAAAGTTGGAATATCATTATCGTATATAACCCCTTTAAAGTAAACTATAGGGGATCCTACCATTATTCCATATTCCAACTTTCTGGAGTCCCCTTTACAGACGGAGTACAGGGCTAGATCTGAGATCCTTTTTCGGACTTTAGGCCCCGCCGCCAACCACAAGGCCTGAACCCTAGGCCAGGGTCCGAATAATCGTCGGTGGATCATAGCAACCAACTCACCGTAGGAATGATAAGAATGTGAATAGTAGTGTCAGTGATACCGGTACTCATGATTCTTATCTGGTGCTCATGATATGGGAGTTTCCCAAAATGGGGGACGCTAATATAGTAGGGTCCTTTTTAACAAGGACCCCAAGACAAGGTAGCCCTAATTCTCGGAAACTCCCATATTGACACTGATCGTAGTACCTTGACATAAAGTAGAAGCCAGAAAGTTGGAACATGACTTTAGGAGGATTAGTGCTAGGATCCCTTATACTTTACTTTAAGGCCATGAGGGTGATGATGTTCCAACTTTCTGGCTTCTACTGTAGTAGCAAAGGGCCATGGAGGAGGAACAAGCGTGAGTTGGTGCATGGTCCGACGTAAGCTCGAGCCCGGCTTCCGGGGTTTTGGTCTACCAAAAAGGGGCCCTCAAATGAGTAATTTAGGCTAAAAATTTGGGCAAATCCTACAAAACTTATAGAAAAGGATGTAAGTGATGTTATGACGATTAGCTATTTTGGCCTCTATGTTCTCCAACCTCTCATTACATCCCTGAAACCATAGACTTAGGGCGGTACCTCAAGTCACATGCTAGGAACTCCCAGCCCAAAATTAAGACACTGAGATCCTAAACCCTGAACCGTAAAGGCCCAGAGGCCTCAGAATGAAATCACGCCCCTCGACCTAACCCAAGTAACTAAGTACTCACCCGAGAGCCACTAAGCCCATTCAAGCCCATGCTTGATGGTTCAACTTGGGATTGCGGCGCAATGGCTACGATAAATTTCGGAGTGTCTTGGTTCGCACGAGGCGACAATGCGCAACTCGGAGACGTCATGTTGAGGTTCATGGTTTCCGGGTTGTGCGAGCCACGGTATTGGTGGAAGCACATCGCGGCGAAGTAAACTGAGTAAACCTGCAGAGCCCTGAGCTCAAGAAGTGAAGTTCCGTTCCAGTTGAGAGGGTTTAGTTTTGGGGGTTTAGGACAGCCACGATACGGCTGCGATGGGCAAGCAAATGCGGGTCGTCCGGGTCGAGGAACCTGGGCGGAAATCTGTTACTTCGGTGAAGACATTCTAGAATAAAGCTTCAACAGAGCTCCTATAGCTCTTTTTAGAGTGCGAAGGTTTACCCAGCTATACCGAAACCTCAATGTCATGTTCCTGAATAGCTGGTTCAACACCGAGGGCTCCTTCGTGTGTTTTCTCGCACTCAAAATCAACAAACTGTAGGGTTTTGTGTGGAAAACAGCGCTGTCATCTGGACTGGGGAAGGAACTTGCAAATCAATCTGATGGATTCTGTTGGTAAAAGATACTGAGTTCAATCAAGTGCACATATCCTTTTGCAAGGTTATTTCAGACGGAACTGCATGTTTTAGCAAAAGCTCGAAGGAGGCCCTTCGCAGGCATGAACAGGCCTGGCGAGACGCTCATGGGTCGCTGAGCTCTAACATTCCAGCTGATGGAGAGCGACTGATTGGAAATCCAAGCGTATTGTACACTACAGGCTAGCGGCACAATAACAACCAGCATTGACAACATGACCATCATGCAAACAAACACACAGCCCTTCGAAACAGGCATATGGGACAAGCCACCGCGCAAGAAAGCAATGCACAGGAAAAGCGACCCCAGTTATAGGTAACAACAGCAACATACACACGCAAAGTACACGCAAGAAGAGCAGGCAACACCAAGAAACGCCGGTCTTTGTTCATTGCCGGCTGGCTCTCAACCCTTCTGAATTTCCAACTCGATTCCTCCTTCGGTTTACGGTTTAGCCCTAAACCCTAAACCCTAATTTTCTGTCCGCCAAAAAACGGATCTTGGTTCGGCTCTTCCCGGCCCGCCCCGGCCGGCCGCTCCCGGACTTCGTCCGCGGGGAGCAGGATTGCCTGAACGGACGTCGGCCTTATGAAAATCAAGGCTCTGTGTTTATATACATTACCTTTTTCAAGCACGGACTTGCAGTGTATTACCCTTTTAAATGAAAAAAGGCTCTGTGTTTACCTTAAGGGTCCATGTGCCCATGTAGAGATACATGAGCCCCAAAGTACCTACATAGGGACCACATTAAGGCAAATGTATATACTATATGAGTACATGGACCCATAGGGTTATATAGATCACCCTTTTTCAGCATGGACTTGCAGTGTATTACCCTTTTTAAGCACGGACTTTGGAGTACATGCCGGCAGCGAAGCTCTAGGGCAGTATTACCCTAAACCCTAGACCCTATGAGTTGATACGTATTGGGGATTTCCGGGCTCCGGAGTGTAGGGTTTCAGGTCTAGTGTTAGGGATCGGAGGCTTGGGGACTGAGCCCGAAGGTTTAGGGCTGAGGGGTTTAGGGTGGGGTCTACCTAGAGGCCAGAGGCTCCAAAGTAGTTCCTTTTGGGGGCTCATATTTAAGTATCCGAATCCCAAAAAGGAACTACTATGGAGCCTATATTATATGGGTAGGGTCTAGAGTTTCGGAAGGGTTTGCAACGGAGGATAACATGAGGCTTTGTGGTGTTCAGTGCGGAATCTTCGAAGGTCGAGTAAGGGCTGGTTTGGGGTATTTGGGGGCCTTAGCAGTCAGAACAGGGTTTCGGGATGTATTCTCTACAGTTATAAGATGTTATAAGTAAAGCTCTGGGTTCTGAATTCAGCTTCCGGGACAAAGCATTGTTGAAGATTTGCCATGATAGGGCCGCGAGGGAAAGTCACAAGCTTCCCAAAGGGCCTCCTTTGGGGGCAGAGCGTACCTACAGTCGCCGTTGTAGTTCCTTTCTGGGGTTGCCTTACTTGTTATGGTCCTAAATGTCGCTAGTTGGTGGAACAAACAACAATTACAACGGAGACTAAAGGTAGGAGCTCCAGATTTGGAGGCGGAATCCAAAGCAGTCTCAGTTACTTCCGGTCTAAAAGGCTAAAAATCGACCGCGAAGACAACCTGTCACGGTCAACTACCAAGAGCCTCGGGTTATTATAGGATCCTTAAGGGAGGGTGGTTCAAGGGGGGAGGGTATAAAGAATCCTCAGGGGACTGGAAGGGAATCTTAGGGAGTACTAGGGAGAATTAGGGATCGGTGGGCTAGAAACCCCCCTTGGACCCCCCTCCCTTAAGGATACTATAGGGTTAAGGGTTTATAGGAGTTAAGGGCTCAGGCTTTACGGGTCACACCACACGAACACTGCCAGAAAAACCAGCGAACCGGACCTCCCGGGCATCCGCGAAATCCTAATACCCTGACTTAAACCACGAAAAAATCCCTTCAAGTACCCCTACAGTACCCTTTAAGTAACCTCCCTTCAAGTATGCTGAACCCAATCTGCTCTTGCAACTCCCTCTTTCGGCCTCTAGATCAATAACGCCACGGACCTTGAGGCAAGGGCTGAAGCAGCTTCGTTTGTTCGGGCTTTGGGGTTTGGTCTTCCTGCCTGCGGTGCTATACGAATCCTCGTCAGCTGGCGTGGTCTAGCTTCTAAAAGTTTTGCGCAGGCTCGTTGGGCATAGAACATGAGCGCACTCGCAAGTGGCTTCGTGAATGTTACCATGGCCGTGGTAATCTGGCTTGCCTTTGAGTTTAGAGGTCACGCGCTGTGCCCGCTAGCCGAAGCTCAACAACAAGCAATTTCAGATGAACCCTCAACCCCGAACCCTGAAATCTAAACTTGAACCTACACCCCTCCTTGTTGAACCCTAACATAAAAAGGCATTGAATCTAATCTCTTCCTTGCTGAACTTCGAGAGCTCTGTGCTGTGCTTGGGCTTCGGAGTGCCAGGCAGATCCATACAAGGCGATTCCATGCATAACAACTCGTTTTGGGAAAAACCAATGGGAAAGCTGGGACCTTCAGGGCACTCTGTATTAATGTAGTAACCTGGTTAAGAAACCCTGGGTCTTTATTAGGGTTCCCTATATGAATCCTAATAAATTGGGGATTCTAGGACCAAGGTTTCTTAATCAGGTTCCTACATTAGGGCTTTCGTATGTTTAGTTTAGGACTTAGGGCTTTCTCTAAGGGTCTACGATCTTTAGTTTAGGAATTCAGGCTTTTGACAACAAGGGGCCGCGGTGTACTATTGGTACTTTTCTCAATCCCAGTCAGAGAGTTCCTGGCTCCGAAGACCCGCCGTGACTGTCGCTGTCGCTCCACTTGCTGTGATCACGGCTGCACTGCTCAGTAGCTTCGTTATCACTAACCCAAAGGGTCCAAAGTACCCATATAGTAGAATGTAGGGTTTCTAAATTAGGAATTACGATTATGACGATTTGGGGAAGTATTCCCCATAACAGTACCTAGGACCCTTTGGGTATCAGAATAGGGTGCAATGTAGAAAGGTTTGGTTTAAGGCTTCTGTAGAGTCCAAACTTTGGAGCCGTTTGGCAGTGCCCAGTGCCCAATGGCAGGATTGGGAGAACGGGCGGGCCTTCTGGTCCCTGCAGCTATGTAGCAGCCCAGAAGTACGAGTGTAGGGGCCTCAATACTGATACTGAGAATAGGGTGCTGGCGTGTAGTAACAGTGTAATCAGTATAATCATAACAAGGAGCTCTACTGAATAATATTGGTCTTCCAGTGCTGAGGTTACTAGGTACAGACCACATTTGATTCACCACCACCGTGTTTCACACAGTACGAGGACTTGAGTCTTTAGGATCTTTGTGGTTCAGAGCTATGGAAATGGACTAAAGAGCCCAAGAGTAGACTTCTTTTGGCTCGGCAGCCTTAACACAGCTTCCTTGCGGAAGGACCATTACCACAAACCTGGTTGTCCCATATCCGAACTACACATAAACGGCTCCTTGACGCGTAATCTAGGGGCTTAGGGTTTAGGGTTTATAGGGCCGATTTACCAATACTTTGTTTTTTGGGGGGGTCCTTACTTTAAGTATAGTACAGGGGGCCCCAAAACCCTAATAGAAACAAGTAAGGCCCCGTATCTTACAGGGGCCGAAACTTCACGATGATCCCAGCCTCGCCGGGAAAGGCCGGATGGAACATGTGCAGGGAGCCCTTGGGAAAGTCCACCACCCGATTCTGCTTCCTCGCCTGCAGCTCCAACAGGGCGTGGAAGTATCTTGCGAAGAGGAAACCCGCCAAAGTTTCCTAGAATGATGAGCTCTGCGACACATTGCCCAAAAAAGCTCTGGGTTAAGAACAGGCCGTCTTTTGTGGGGTCTCGGTTTCCTGGGCGTCACGGGTTTCAGGTGCAGAGTTCTGCAATTTTGTGTCGGGCTCTGCGTCTCGCGGTTTTGAACTCGAGGCTCAGCTGAGCCTGGTTGCTTAGGGCTTGTATTACAATCCGGGCATAGGGCTTCTAGTAGAGTTGGGGTCAAGCGTTTCTGGTACATGATTGGGGCTTAGTATGTGTTTTTTTGTGCTCACACTCGGCGATACCAACCGAGGTTTTCAGACAATACGGGGCTCCAGAGGGCAGGGCGTCTACCTACTCATTATGCTAAAGTGGGGTTAAGGTTTTAGATCAGCCGTTGGCCAGAAAAATGCCTTGAGGTCCCGGGGTTCAGAATGAAGGACTTTGCATTCAAGTGTCTCGAGCATGGGAATAGGGTTTAGGGTTTAGGGTTCTGGCCACTTGTAGTGTCTACCCCCACTCTGTGCATTACCGATGCATGCATGCGAGGTGGCTCCAGCAATCAACCGGGTTCTTAACATTGGGTTGAGGTTTTAGGGTTCCTGCGGCAACGCAGTCGAACCAGCAATGTCTTGGCACAAAACATGGTCGCCATTGATATATACCAGGCCACAGCACGGCAAGTAATGCAACATTCTGAAACTATTCCAACGCATGAGTCAGCTGTCTTTGACTACCACTTTCTACGTACTGTTGATGGACGAAATCCTGCATGACCCTAAGGACACTAAACTATGGGAACTATGGTATATTCCTTATAAAGGGTAATGCAGGATTTTGTCCATCAGCAGTAGTTGGTTCGCTTCCCCTCGGTCACTACCGGTCATTCGGGCGGCATCACGATCTGAGCCCCAACGGTGGCTTCCAACATTCTACACCCCGAAGGGCTCCTTACAGGGATCCATAAGGGTTCTAGAACGGAAGTAGGGAATATACCTTGAATCACTTTATAGACATTTCAAACACAAGAGCTGACATGCATGTGCACTCGAAGGCAGGGGGAAAGGATTGCTGGCCTTCTGCCAAGCACCCACGACATGTCCATGCGTGGTGGCAGGTCAACTTGAGGGAAGGACCCTCGACCGGTGCCTGAACCCGGAAACCTACCCTAAAGCCTGTAAACCTAAACCCTAAACCCTAAAACCTAAACTGCTTCGATGCTGACAGGGCTCGATGAGGAAATCTTTCGAGAAGTCTAAGGTCACCTCTGCCAGCCTGCATTGAAACTGGGGTGGTAAGCCCCTACACTCTAAACCAAAACCCAAAACCCTAAACCCTATAAGCCCTAAACCAAAACCCTAAACCCCAAACCCTAAATTTTCCTTCATTCATGCCGTTGGCTCAGGCTAAGAGCTCAGGGGGCTTAGGCTTCACGGCTTTCGGGCTTCAGGTCTTAAGGTTCGGGTTTAGGGTTTAGGGTTTAGGGTTTCGGCGCTCACACTCGGACAATCCAGGCGAGGCATATGGTTCGGAGTCTGCAAAGAGGGTTTAGTTGCTTAGGGTTTAGGGCAAAATCGGCCTGTGAGTGAGGCGGGCAGAGTAAAGAAACGGGAGCGGCGGTTGACACAGGAACTTTCGGATGCCTGGGTTTAAGGCTTCGAAGTTTGAAGTTCTACGCGGCGACAGGAGCAAGCCAGTGACGGCCAACTGGAACCAAAAGGAAGTTGGAGCACAAGTAACCTCCTGCATAGAAGGAGAACTAGGCGGAACGCCTGATGCCTGCTGCAATCCTCGATCCATGTGACAAGTTTTTTGGAGTTTACTAAACGGTGGCCACGGTAAATGCAATCAAGACACACTTCGTCCGAGGCAAGCATGTTGTCGTTCCAGATCTGGACGGTTAGCCTCAAGGAGATTCCGAATCGTCTTCCGGATTGAAATAATGTAGGGAACCAGAATGTGTTATAAGTTTTTGCTGCAGGAAGAACCCCAAAATAAGACTGTAATGAATTAACTGTCATGATTTCGGATCCTACGACGAAGGTTCGGATTTGGGAACCCGAGGCTGCCCTTGCTGCGAGCACTGATGCTGCGGTGTGCGTACTAGGTTGGCCCTTTATAAAGCCTCTGAAAAATATTCGTTGTCAGGGTCCTATTAAGCCCAATAAGGGGAAATATAAAACAGCCCAAAGGCCTACTTGGGTAGAAGGTGTTAAGGCCAAGCCTCACGCCAACACACCTCATCATCCGAAGGTCTGCATGTCACTCGCACTGTTTCTCGCCCTCCCCCTCATTCCTTCGATGTCCACCCGAACAAGATCTCGGAGCCTTTCCGTGCAGACCGAATGTAGGAACCCGACAAGTTTGAAGCACTCTCATGGTCTTTGAAATTTCTTGGGTCTGATACACCGCTGCTCAGATCATCCCTTGCAACACCCTCCCTGCCTGGGTTGTTTGCAAGGGATCATGACCTGATTTGGGAGTCGGATGAAGGTTGCTCGGAATTCGGTCAAGGGTTTGGGCTTTAAGGCTTTGCAGGTCTGAACCCAATGAAACCCAAGGGTTCAAAGACTCAAACAGTATATACGTTGCCTTGGACCTCTCTGTATCATAGGAACCCTTACGGGGGGTAGGGGGGAATAGGCCTTATTTAGTCCTTATTGTAGGAATTAAGGCCCCCTACCCCCCTCCCCCCTAGCCCCCTAAGGGTCCCTATGGCTGTAATACCTTTGCGCTGAGAGAGTCCCATGAATTGAACAACCTCGACCCTAATGTAGGAACCTGATTAAGAAGCCCTGGGCTTATAACACCAATATAGTAGGGCTCATATAAGGAACCCTGATAAAGGCCCAAGGTTTCTTGTATCAGGTTCCTACATTACCTCGCAGCATCCCGATATGCATATTTGCATGTCTAGTTGGGCCCTACCGGTCGACTGTTTTGTCGAAGTTGTTGCAGGGTGCGGGCAGCTGGCCCCCCCTAGCACTACGTGAGTATAAGCTGTACGCCGGTGCTTTCTGGTCTTTTCTGAGAGGGATTCTAGCGGTACGCCACCAAGAGGATCAGCATATTTCTGCGGCCACGGTTCATGCTTTGACTCGTCTTCCAGATGCTGCTGTAGCCCTAAGGATCGCCCGCTTGTCCCACCTTGCCCAGGCCTTGCGTTCCGGACCACCGCCTCTGTGGGCAGCGATCAAGGCGGATCGGGAGCTCGCTGCCCAATACCGTCGGGATCTCGATTGGTTATATGCATGGTGCAATGCTACTACCAGTTGGCCTAACCCCAGTCTCGATTGGAATTTTTGGGCTGATAACATAGTCAGGTTCCCCGGCAAGTTCAAGGGCTTCTGTAAGAGGGCTAGGGCCTTAACTGTAGCACAGTACTCCGTGCGGGCGGCTTTCGAGGCCCTTCATCGTGGGTTGTGCCAGGCTTCGGGTGTCAGACTCAAGGCTGCTGAGGCATCGGCGGAGCCTCACCAAGAGCTCTGTATACCGTGTAGGCGTAGTTTCCCTACCCTAGTGTCCTGGTCGGGTCACGCTGCTAGAAAACACGGATACAGATCGACAGCCGATCTCTTGCCGGCGGACAATGTGTGTCGTGCCTGCGGCAAAGCATACGCAAGCAAAGGCAGGCTTAGACGTCATCTTGTCACCAGCCTTCGGTGTGTTGCCGATTGGGGCTCCTTCAGACCTGCATCTGCAACTCCATGTGTTTTGGTGCACCCCATGGCCCCGCCCCAACTGGCAGAAGGCACGCATGGGTTGGCGCCTGCCGTGTCTTTCATGCCGGGTATTTCTGCGACGCTCCTCGAGCTGCTGCAAGGTTTGGTAGACTGTGACGAGGCGGAGGTTTTCGAGGTCGTAGAAGGGATTATAGAGCCGCTTGCTGTCTTGAAAGCCACTGTCGAGCATTGGCGGGATTTGCACTCAGGTTCTGCTTGGCATTCTGCCACGGCCGAAAATGTGCTTTTGTTGCTGGACCCTGCTTTGCTAGCAGATTCTCAGCAGCCCAGTGCCCGTCAGATGCCGAAGGAAGCTTCTCCTCCAGACCAGTGGCCCCTACCACAGCATATCCCTATGGTTGCCTCTGGAACTCCGAGATGCTGGGACATCGCTGAGCCTCCTGCAGTGGTGCTCCCGGCCGATGGGATCCGCAGCATCACAGTACGACAGGCCACTGCGTATGCCACATGGCTTGAAGACACCGCTGCAGTTTTGGCTGCTTCCGTCGAGGCTGCTGCCGTTATGCCAGTACGAGTGCACTGCCCGAACATTGCTCATGCTTTAGGGCCAGCGAGGCCTTGGCTAGAGGCAAGTGGCTTCAGGTTTGACCGTCAGGGCATGGCATCAGCTTTTTGACCTCCTAGGTCTTGTTTCACCAGAATTTAATGCTAGGCGTGCGTCAGGAGATGACACTACCGCTGCGAATGAATGAATGAATGGGCCCTACCGACAACAGTATCTTGTTTTCTAACGTGGCGCCTCAGCTTAAAAGCAACAGACCCTGAATTAGCGAACCGAGGGCTGCAGTTCAGAGACTAAGTCGTGTTGGTGGGTCCAAGGCCAGCCGTTGAGTCAGTTTTTTCAAGAAGAAGAGTGCTAAATCACGCGTCCAATCTTTTTTCTCCGTAGTCGTGCTATATCTTCGCATCGAATCTATTCTAGGCAAGGGGCAATTACTCACCCGAAGCCCAAAGGCCATCAATGCCCTCTTTCTTGAGAACTCTGGGTAGTTGATGAGGGTTTACGGGTTAGGGGTATATAGGGTTTAGGGGTACGACCACCCCCACAGCCCACCCACATCCACAAAGGAGGCCTATAAATCATTACACACTCACCCCAGCCCTAAGACGCTACCCTAAATCGTACTGAGCATGGACGCACTAGGTCTTGTTGTTTTCTGCCAAAGCATTGCCAGGTTTCGAAGTTGCCTACCAGTCAGGGCACCGCTGCAACCGTGAAACATAGCCCTTCAAGGCTTAGATTGTGGATGTCTCCAGCTCCTAAAGTTCCTTCTCCCACCCTGAAATGCTGTACGTGTAGGCTCGGAGTGCCCTCAAGCAAAGGGACCTTCCAGTATGAGATGTCTCTGAAGACCATGACACCCCCGTACTGGAAAATGACCCCCCAAAAATGGGTACCAATCCTGAATGGGCCAAGCAGGTGCCGCCAAAGGCACATCCTTGAAGATGAGCCGCCAGTTAAGAGTGGCCTTCAGTCGTGGCTTAATTATTAGAGGGACTTGGGCCTGTGGTGCCGGCTGGATCCAGTGTCATGCACTTCTTCTTTTATGTATCTTTAGAGGATCGTCTCAAAATCTGGACCTTGAGTGCCACACCTCAAAGACGGAAGCTGTCCTCAGGTTTCTGGTGGATCAACCCTAAACCCCTAAACACCGAGCCGTAACTCGGATCCTACGCAACCGAAAACCGTGAACAAACGCCTTACTTGCGTGAAAGCCCATATGTAGGATAAAGGTGTGTGTATGTGTGTAAGGCTTGGTTCATGGTCGTTGCTCGAAAAGAGTTGCCGGAGACGTTGCAGGACATATATAGCCTGGAGGGATCAGGCTGTGTTCGGCTGTGCCACTGCAGGCACTCATGCCAGCCGCAGACTGGATCGATCCTATGCCATTCTGACAACTATCCCTAAGGGTCCAAGTACCTATTAATCATATACTCCTCGACATACAAACCTACATAACTACTATCCTAAAAGCGAGGACCTAATTATTGGGTCCTTTGGACCCTTCGGGTATCGGTTTGAATAAAACTATGAGCTAAAATTAACTGGCTGAAACACCCAACGCACGGAAATGCTGGTCTGGTTCGGTACAGAACCAAGCCAACGAGCGAGCAAAATTCTACCCCAATCTGTTACAGTAGAAGCCCAAAAGTTGGAAACCCCATAGCCTCAGTCCTGAAGAGTAACGTAAAGGGAATCCC
The DNA here is from genome assembly GCA_905221615.1 of Symbiodinium sp. CCMP2592. NCBI lineage: Eukaryota > Dinophyceae > Suessiales > Symbiodiniaceae > Symbiodinium > Symbiodinium sp. CCMP2592. Next base: position 434,983 of record CAJNDT010001024.1, read on the forward strand.
AGCACTATTTGGCCTTAATCCGGTTTCCAACTTTCTGGGGTTCACTGTAAGATATCCCTGGCCCAACCTCATACTTCCCCTAAACCCTATAAACCCCAAATCCTAAACCCTATAAACCCTAAGCCCTAAACCCTAAGCCCTAAACTCGCAGATTCCTCAATCGCCAGGGCGCAGTCCAGTCATCTGCTCCAAAGTGGGTGTCAGTCTCCTCAAACAGCTCTGTCCCGTTGTCCAGAGTCATCTTGCCACTGGCCTTTAGGGTTTAGGGCTTAGGGTTTTGGGCTTATAGGGCTTATTGTTTAGGGTTTTGGGTTTTTGGCTTATTGTTTAGGGTTTAGGGTTTTGGGCTTAGGGTTGGGGGTTTAGGGTTTAGGGTTTAGGGTTTTGGGCTTAGGGTTGGGGGTTTAGGGTTTTGGGTTTGTAGCCGGTACCCAAGACGAGTCAGTTCAGATAAATCACAACATGTGCCATGATTTCACCTGACAAAAACAGTGCGACCATGGTGATGGGCGTAAGGAACGGACAAGTTCTTTGCGGCTTATTGTTGCAACTGCGCAGGGGCTGCAAGACCTGGACGACGACCTGAGGCGCTTACTATGGCACAGATGCACCAGCCCTAAATCGACATCTTACAAGGTTTGGCAAGCATAGATCTCAACTCGTTGACGCGCCCATCGGGAAGCTGCTGCCTTCTGACAGAAACAAGCTACCACTACTACTACCACCACCACGACGACGACAACTACTGCCACTACTACCACTACGACTACTACTACTGCTGCTGCTGCTGCTGCTACTACTACTACTACTACTACTACTACTGCTACCTCTACTACTAGAGCTTTTTCTTCCGGTTGGGATAAGTCCGATTAAACTCATCCCTGATCGCACTAGAAGCTCTTCACCCCTTACCACGAAGCTCATCTCGGATCACAGCTTCGCCCTCTAAAGCTCTCTCTCTGTCTCTCTCTCTCTCTCTCTCTCTCTCTCTCTTCCGTCCAGCTGCGAAGGGAACCCTAAACCCTAAAACCCTAAAACTCCTAAACCCTAAACCCTAAAACCCTAAACCCTAATCCCTAAAACCCTAAACTCTAAACCCTAAAACGCTAAACCCTAAAACTCTAAACCCAAAGCCCTAAAACCCTAAACCCTAAACCTCCCGGCCTTCACGGAAGGAACCGAGCCCTCCTGAGCTTGGAGCCCTTTGGGCTTTCGGGCTTTCGGGCTTTGGGACGTGGGTTTAGGGGTTTAGGGTTTAGAGGGGCTTTGGGACCTGGGCTTTGAAGTAACCACCTGGACCCCAACAGTATGTAGAGTAATAGCCCTTTTATGGGTATTGGGCCATTATTTTACCGACTTTGGGGGGTTTAGGCACGGAGAAAAAAGTACAGACTTTTTTTAATGTCATAGTGGTTCCCTCGAAGTAACAGGTCCCAAAAAAGTATTAAAATTTGGTACTCCAAAGCCCAACAGAAGTGTCTAAACGTGGCAGCCTGAAGGAACCTAGACCAACCTCTAAAAAAGCCGAAACCCTTCCAAACAGGCACTGCCCTGAACAAAGAACTCCAGCGACTCCAGCGGTAAGAAACAAGACTTCAATCAAGGGTTTGCGGTTTACGGCCTTGGGGTTGCAGGGGTTAAGCTTTAAAGGCTTACTGTGGGGCTTTAGATTGTCGGGTTGCGGGGTTCGGGGTCGCGACTCAGCCGCACCCACGCCTGCAAGCACAAACCCTCCAACCCAAAGCCCCAAATCATACCCGAATGACTCCAATCATTGATCATAAGGGGGTCCTGAATTTGCCCAGAGGATCCTAACTACCAATATAGTAGAACGAATGGTTTCTGTAGCGGGAATTACTATCACGCTTAGGGTATCCCTCATTTTAAAATACCTGGCACCCTTTTGGGATGGCGATGGTAGAGGCAAGTCGCGGGCGTCTGGATGTCCACGACCTTGAACCTGTTTTCGTGGGGCTTGGGCGCGTGGCGTCGGGAGTTAGATATGCAAGCTGTGAAGGCCCAGTAGCTAGGGGATGCCGGACTTAAACGCATTTTGCTCAATCCCTCGCTGCCCCTCGCTCTCGCCGGCTCTGTTTCTCTCTCTCCCTCTCCCTCTCCCTCTCCCTCTCCCTCTCCCTCTCCCTCTCCCTCTCCCTCTCCCTCTCCCTCTCCCTCTCCCTCTCCCCTCTCCCTCTTCCCTCTCCCAATACTCCCCTCGCCGTCTCCCCTCGCCCCTCCCGCTCCCTCTCCCCTCCCTCCCCTCTCCTCTCCCTCTCCCTCTCGTCTCTCTCTCTCCTCCCTCTCCCTCTCCCTCTCCTCTCCCTCTCTCTCTCTCTCGATCTCGCTCGCTCTCCCTCTCCCTCTCCCTCTCCCGCTCCCCGCTCCCCTCTCCTCCCTCTCCCTTCCCCTCCCCCTCTCCCTCCTCCCTCTCCCTCTCCCTCTCCCTCTCCCTCTCCCTCTCCCTCTCCCTCCCTCCTCTCCTCTCTCTCCCGTCATCCTCCCGCTCTCGTCTCCCTCCCCTCTCCCTCCCCCCTCCCCTCGCTTCTCTCTCTCTCTCTCTCTCTCTCTCTCTCTCTCTCTCTCTCTCTCTCTCCTCTGTCTCTCTCTCTCTCTCTCTCTCTCTCCTCTGTCTGTCTCTCTCTCTCTCTCTCTCTCTCTCCTCTGTCTCTCTCTCTCTCTCTCTCTCTCTCTCTCTCTCTCTCTCTCTCTCTCTCTCTCTCTCTCTCTATCTATCTATCTATCTATCTATCTATCTCTCTCTCCCTCTCTCTCTCTCTCTATCTCTCTTTCTCTCTCTCTCTATCTCTCTCCCTCTCTCTATATCTCTCTCTCTCTCTCTCTGCTCCCACTTTGGAGGCTTGGCCGTTTGGGAGATTCGACCTACATAGCAGACAAAGTTCGCGGATATCTTATTTGATGGATACCCCGCTGAATTACATAAGGGGACAGCAGGCACGTCACCCGCGATTCTTGTCTGCGATCCTACCCCTGAACCCAAAAAGCCCTGCGACCACAAACACGAAAGCTATGAACCTGGCTTGGCGCCTTACCCTAGAGACCTACATAGCTCCTGCACCTCGCCAAGCTCCTCCCGCACAAAACCCAACACACCCAAGTGAAAGCTGAGAAGCTATAAGCTCGTTTATGTTGAAATGGTATCCTGAAAACCCTTGGTGTGCATTTTTGAACCGGGTCTGTAACGATTCCTTAGAAAATCACACCCCATACCGTTACTCCTAAGCCCTTTATCACTTGCCTCTAAACCCATGAACCCTGAACCAGAACCCACAACTCGAACCCCCAAACAAAAGCAAGCCCAGTAACACGGCCAGTCGAAGCTCAAACGGCAAGGGCTCCGTCGATGGAAGCGATTCGATCGGACGCTCCTGCAGAATGCAGGGCTTTCTTATGGGTTTATGGGTTTATAGGAACTACTGACCCAGACCCCCGGGAAGATGCAAAACATAGATCCCTTAATGGGGGTTCCCATAAAGTACCCTTAGCAGTATAGGGCCCCAAATTAGGGGATCTACTTTCTTATGTGCTTGTAGGAACTGTTTTGATAAGGGCTTCTGGCGCTGTTTCAATCGGTTGACAGGTGTTCTGGAGGCTTCTTGAGTCTTATAAGGGCTTCATAAGAGTTCGAAATCTGATCGCTCTATTGGGCTTTGTAGGGTGCAACGCAGGGGCCGTAACCCTGAACCCTAAACGACCCAAGCCGTTACCTCCAGCATTATGTCAATGTTTATTGTGGTCTCGCTCTTGTTGTTGTTGTGACAAGGCCCAAGCATCTGCAAACTCGGCTCAGCTCTGAACAGGAGAAATTGTACGAAGACCAGCATTGAAGTATGAATCGCAAGGAAAGTCTCGGCGACTTAGCTCCGGCCCAAGGGGTTGAGACTTAAGATGTAGGGTTGTGCACGATTGAACCCCAATCCACTTATGTTGGCATTAAAACCCGGGCAAAAACTAGGTCCCTGGGTGTCGATTTCAACAGTCCCCACTATTGCTCGTATAATTTGGTCTCTATATATTGAACAATACGGAATCTAACAGCCCAAAGGGTCCTAGGTACTGTTATGGGGAATACTTCCCCAAATCATAATAGTAATTCCTAATATAGAAACCCTACAGTCTACTACATCGGTACTGTGGACCCTTTGGGCAGTTATCTCAAACCGGACCCTAAACCCTAAACCCCTAAACCCTGAAGCCCTAGCAAATCAAGTATTTTCAAAACCCTCGGCCATCACTCCATCGGCGCATAGGAAAGGGGTCTATAAGAGCTACTTTAAGGGATCTATAAGGGTACTATGATAATGTAGGAACCTGATTAAGAAACCTTGGGTCCTTGCTACGGTTCTTCATACCAATCCTGATACATTGGGGTTCTAGGGCCAGAGTTTCTTAACCAGGTTCCTACTTCATATAAGGCCATTCATACAAGGTTTGCGTAGCTGTGTTTTCAGGCGTGGGGGGATCGGATCGGCCGTTCTCCTGCGAGCCCCAGCAATCCCAGAACTCAGAACCGATTGTGCTCCTGTGAGAAAGCCTCCGGAGCTGGGCAGTCCTGCAGGTACAGGGCTTGTCGGACTCTCCTCAACCGGAAAGCCTTTAGAATGCCTTGAGTACACATGTTTTGCAAGTTTTTGTATGGCCCAAACTTGTAGCAACCAGGTCTCGACACGCACCTGCAAACTTAAAGCGGAAAAACCAGGACGTCCTTTAGTCCCACCTCTACTCTCCGATGCACTTATTTCACTGCCTTTGTTTCTGTGTTTGACACCCTAACCATCAAACAATAAACAACAGAAAACATTGGAGAGCATCTTACCTTTGGTTAGTAGGGAATGGATGAATGGTAGTAATAATAGTTCTAGTTGTACCCCATTCCTCCATTCCCTACTAACCAAAGGTAAGGCATGGGTAAAACACTCACAGTCCTGATCGTACGAGGCGTGACTTTAGCAGTTCGAGGCCCGGAGGTTTCAAGTCGAACACCCAAGTCTTGAAGTGCAGGCTTTGACCCTAAGCCCGAAACCCTACACCCTTTTTGCCACTGGGCTTGGGGCTAGCCAGATCCTCGCATCGCGGCCTTTCGTGGTCACCGACACCCTGAACCCTGCTTTGATGTTGGTTTTCAGGGCTTCAGAGTGTGGGGGTCGAGGGCTTTTTTGGGCATAAGGATTTGGGATGGCCTTGCGCCGCTGGTTGTACATGATGTCCAGCCACAAGCGAACATGGCCTTGGAATCGGGCTCAAAGGCGAGGACTCATCTGCCACAACCGAGCCCCCACTGTGATGCACGCTGGGACAGCCTTACTTAGTGTGCATGACAATTGGTTCTCACATCCGAATGGTGTAAGTTGAAGCACAGAATCGGCACAGCTTCGGGATGTAATTACGCATTTCGGCCCTAAACCACTCCATAACAAACTCCGGCAGATGCGGCTTCAGTGCAAGGGAGAATGAGATTAGGGTTTAGGGTTTAGACCAAAGGGTCCCAGGTACTGCTATGGGGAATACTTCCCTAAACCATAACAGTAATTCCTAATATAGAAACCCTACATTCTACTATATGGGTACTTTGGACCCTTTGGGTAGAGTGGCTTACCAAAAAACGTACATCGCAAGCTCTGATTGCCACACTGCGCGTGCTGCAGCGGAAGCCGAACGCCCTCACATCGAAAGAATACTGAAGCGGCATTAATGATTGAAGCAGGGTTGGGATATGCATATGTATGTGCCACATGTGTGTATATATATATATATATATATGTGCGTGTGTATGTATGTACGTATGTCTATATACATATATACATAGTGTTGATACAGTGCGATGTTGGATCATATCTTAAAAGATTACTTTACTGAGGTTGCATGGGGCTCTGTATGTCAACAGGATCTGAACAGGTCAAGTCGCAGCAGTACACGGCCGTATATGATCTGCATAGAACGGTACCGGTACATGCCCATATTCCCACAATATATCGTAAGTTCTAGCCATGCTTGATTGTGTCCGTGAAATACCAGAGCTCTACCGAGAAGCCCTTGCTGAAGACCGAGCCGGCGATCCTTGAAGCGCAAAGAGAGTTGAGGGTTTATGGTGTAGCGTTTTGTCCTCCGTTGAAGCACCTTGTTATACCTTGTTTCTCCGCAAAAACTTCGCTAAAAGGTTTCGTTGTTTAAAAAAAAGGTTTCTAGGATGTAGGGTTTAGGATCTAAACTTAGGGTTTAGGGACGAAGTCAGGAGCATCCGCTGGATCTCCGGCAGAGCTTTAACTTTAGTGTGGATGGTCCTTGACCTTGTTTGCCTTTCGGTTCCGGCTCCGGTTTGGGGTTGAAGGTATAAGCCTTCACCTCTACAGGTTCTGATACAGAAGCTGGCTTTGGTTTAGGGGTTCATGCCCTTACTCTCAAAACCCTAAATCCTCCGTAAGTGCGGCAAGGGAGCACTGTGCTGTGCGTTTTGCTCTCGAACCAAATACTACATTTTGCGACGGCAGGCTGGTACGTCGGCTTCAGTTACACTCTCGCAACTCGGAAAACGCCAGACGAGGTCGGCGTGGTCGGGGTGAACTCGGTTAGGGTTTAGGGTTTCGACACCGGAACCTTCTTGCTTCTCAAAAGTTGCAGCACAACTGAGTTCAGAGCTTTGCTTCCAGGCTATGTGAACCAGTGCACATTCACCAGAAGAGCTGACATACCTATGTGTCTGCGAGGGTCTGTCATACGTACGCGGCAGAACAATCCACATTTGCGTACAGATGGTTTCGTGTCTGCACATGCGCATACATACACAATCAAGCAAATGTACAACATGTACCACATTGATCATATGAAAGATGGCTTGTTATATGAGACATCAAAAGAACATGTATACACGCACGCACATGTGTAAATGTATACATACGTATCAGGGCATGAGCCTGTAGATAACTTGTACATGCATGTGCCTGCATATATGTAGGGATGTACCGATGTACATATCTATGCATAGTGACCTGTCAACCTAACCATCCAACCTTCCACCTGTCTGTGTTCTGATCCATGCATCCATCTATCTCTCTTTTCATGCATCTAGCAAACAACCTAATCATCCATTCATCTGTCTACTATATCTATCTGTAAATTATAAGCCTACCTATCTATCTAGCTAGCTATCCAACCAGCTGTCTATCCATCCGTCCATCTGTGCGTCTGCCTGTCTGCCTGCCTGTCGGACTGTCTGTCCGTCTGTCTGCCTGTTTGTCTGGCCGGCTGTCAGTATAGCATACTGTATGCATGCCCATGGTATCAGTAATGGCAACAACAAAAACAGTGGCAAACATCTTGCCAACGGACAGAACAACCACAACAACCACAACAGGAACACTCTGATCTCAAGCCCCCACATTAAACCTAAGATAGCCCCGTCAGAGGCAATTGAACACTGCTGCTAAGGCGCTTGAGGTGGCGGGACTCGATCGGCACTTCGTCGGTCTGTACCATCTCCTGGTAGTGCGAGTTAAACCACCTGTCACCGGCACGGCATTTGGTGGGTTCCCAGAAACGCCAGACATGTCTTCCTGAACCCACCGCCCTGCATCCAAAACCCTAGAATTTGCTTGGCTGTGGGGTTTCGGTTCTAAGGTTTGGAGGTTTAATTCGCCGTTTCCTGGTTCCCCTGTGTCAACCCTGAACCCCGAAGTAAATTCGCGGCCTGGCTAGAGCTTAGCGTTCGGCGCCCACTCTCGGTTCAGGGTTTAGGATAAAAAGACACAGTACCCCTGCATGGCTTCTCTTATGTCATCTAATCTCTTATGAAAGGGAAACTTTCAAGAGACGATGCCTCGTTTGCCATGCGATGAGTACGGGAGGAGTGTGAGGAGCGCCCCAACTACCAAACACCAAACCCCACGGCAGCTGCTCCTGGAAACCACGGTAAGCCAGCCAGGTTGAGGCAAGTGTGTGTGAGGATTTTCGTCTGAGAAGAAGGCTTTGGGGCCTAGGGCTTGATGATGAGCTCTGTCAGTGTTTAAGTGGCATTTTGGTGCATGGGGGCATTTGTGTTTTGCAAGACGGAGGCTCAGGATTTAAGATACAGCCAGAATCATAGCTACGGAGGGGCTATGTAGGGGGATACTCTTACTGACTATTTGAACCTGTTTATCCGTTATCGGGGTTGACAGGACTCAAAGGGCCTATTGGGCTCCGCGGTTGAGGTTTCGGGTATACGGCATAGGATGCAATGAGATATATAGCGTTTTGACAACATTGACCGTAGACCCGACCCATACCCTACAGGGCGCGAAGGGCTGTGCGGGTTCATCCACAACGGTTTCAGGGTTTCGGGTCCCTGAAGCACCGATCGAAAGCACAAAAGGTTGTAAAGCCCCGTGGATAGGGTTCGGCAAAAGTTGCTCAAAGATCGATTCTATGGGCTCCACGTATAAGGTGGGGGTTTCAGGGTGTAAGGCGTCGCACGTAAAACTCCCAAGCCGCTGACAACGGGTCCCATTTTCGCTGCGCTGAAGCGCACAGTTCCGGTTTCCAAACAGAACGTCTACCCGAATGCAATCTACAGAAGGAAGAGGACCCAACAATATGTACTCTTGAGACTTGAAACTCTACTTCTCCAAGTCCAGGACTTTTGCCCGGAAGACCGTCCCTAAACCCTAAACCCCAAATCCTAAACCCTAAGAATGTATAACTACACAAAAGAGCTGGATCTGCCCTCCCAGGCATGAACCAAACTCAGAGATTCCAAAGACCCCACAAAGATAATGCACCTCAGGGTGTTAACCGAGAATTTCTCTTAAACTTATTCCTCAACTATTACCCAGAGGCTCCATAGTAGTTCTTTTTTGGGATTACCTTATAGGATTCTAAATATGAACCCCAAAAGGAACTACTCTGGAGCCTTAGGGTAGAGGATGTTGGAGTCTCTGGGAAGTGCTGCAACCGAACCCCTAGAGAAAGTCTTGAACACAAAACCCTGCCAGACACCCAAATACCTTCATATGGGTGGTTGTCGAAATTATGGTCCCTTTGGGGGGTCCCTAGTACAGTACGGCACCTAGTATTTAGGGTACCCAAATTGGGACCATAATTTTGACAACCACCCATATGAAGCCTAGATGCGAAGTTCTGACCCTAGAGCCCGAAGGACTAAACCCTAAACCTAGTATCTTCGTACGGAAAACCCGAAGCCCATACTGCTAATCTCAGCCTGGGACCTTGACAGCTGACCGCACACCCTAAACCCTAAAGCCACCTAAACTCTGATGCTGCATCTCACAACCCAAAACAGGACGGCAGAACCGGTCTTCGAGGTCGATTTCCTCAGATGAACATCAGGTTTCTGGGGTCCAGTCCAGCTTCGGTTCGGGTGGATGCTATATCGGCATAGCATTAGGGACTGCAATAAGTGGGTACTCAGTTCAATACTACTTGGGGGTTCATGGGTAGTTATAAGTAGGTTTATCAGTAGGGTAACTAATACTTACACTTATAACCCATATTCGGGGACTTATAACCCCACTTATAACTACTCATGAACCTCCAAGTATTCCGAACCCTATCTGAGCGCCTTGCACTGTGCAGCATATGGGGCTGCGACTCTCCTGCTACAAGCGGACCGGGCTGTTCACCCAGATGACGAAGCAAGGGGTGTAGGGTTTATAAGGGTTTAGGGGTTTAGGTAGCAGCAGAAAGTTGGGGATCCCACATCCACAGCAGGGCTAGAACCCAGGACCCTTTATCCACGGAGCCTTCGCCTCTTGAGCTACAATGCACCCAACATCCCGAAACCCCAGATCCAGTGTTTTGGCCGAGCAGCAGTGAAGCCAATGACTTTCCTCAGGGCACAAGATGAGGTCTGTGCAGACAACTGGGGGTTTGGGGTTTAAGTGGCTCTCGAAATTCGGGGTGTAGTGGTCTTTATCTGACGGCATGTGGCCAAACACAAACTAGGCCGAGACGCAAACCTACATATGAGTTCGTGTTAATTATGTACAATAAAGCTTTTGGGGGTATGTTCTACCATAACTATGTAGGCAATATAAGAACCATCGGAGCCTTTAGTTAAATATTCCGACCCCTATATCACCCTCCCACCGTGAATGCTGAAGAACCAAGCCCATGCACATCCACAGATGAGAAGCAGGATACGCCTGGGCATAAAACGTGTCAAGGAATTGCGGTTCGGGCCCCCCAACCCCCAAACTCGAAAAGCCCTGAAGACTGTGGCCGAGTAGCTCGGAAGCACCTGATGTGAAGCTTGCGGGGATGACCTGTGAGAGGGTTTCGTCGGGTTTGACGTTTAGGGGTCCGTGTTGAAGGTGTGGATCCAAAAATTTGGGCTTTGAGTGCTAGGTTTCTGATTGTTGTGGGGGTGCGTGTTAGGACCCAAGAGATTCAAGGTTTTGAGATCCATGCCTTAGGATTTGCATGCGTCGTCGTCGATTTTGTGGATTCGGGCATAGAACCTTGAGTATGACCTGGGGTTCTGCAAGTATGTTGGTTTAAGGTTTACAATCTGCATGGGGTGCAGAAATTCAGTGCAGGTTCGGGATGGGAGTCTATGCGTAATCTCTAACATGCAAGCTTATGGGACTGATCGACACGTTTTGAATGCGTGGGTTCTCCACTTGTTCCGGTAGAAAGTGTGGGAGCACCACCACCATCATAGCACCCAGACTGCATACATTCCAACACCTGCAAAAATCTCCACAAACGCAATTTTCCCTTAAGGGGATTCTAACAAACGCTTCCGTCAACCAGTCACGCACGTCGTTCTGCTACATACCCGTGGGTTTCAGGACTGGTTTAGGGTCGGCCGGCAGCCGGAATTGGAATTCATGAGCTTGTGTTTGAGCCCTTTCACGCTTCAAGCAACCCAGGGCAAAGTTGAAACTCCAAATTTGATTCCAAGCCGTAAACTTCAGTGCTGCTCACAAAAGACCCCTGCCTCCACCAGCGAAAGGGTCATGACACCTGTCGGCAACCCAATCCGTACCGACACAACATTTCCGCTGTCATACCAACCCTCAACTCCTAAACTACAGACTAATTAAGATGTAGAACCATCGTTGTACGCGATTGTTCTTTCTTGGGTCGCAATTGCCAGACTGGTGTTTGACTGCTTGACCACCTCTGTGAAATAATCTCACCCAAATTAAACTAACTACCATATGCTATGTGCCGAAGTTTACTCGTTTCGAACCTGGCATGTATTGCGCTCCTCCGTTATAAACTGAATAGAAGGTAACACCTTATGCAAGCGGAAAATAGAAAAGCTTGTCACATGGAGCCTGACCCGCGAATCAAGGGCTCCCCATAGATTTACAACACAGGTCGCAATTTCTAGCAATACAGCCGCAACCCCGGATAGTTCAAAGTATGAACTATAAAGATGGTGAACTATGCTTTCGCCTATGTAACCTGACTCGGATTATTCGCCGCCTCTGCATTATGGCGCATATACCCGGTTCTGATGTAATACATCATCCCCATTGTTCCACGGTTAGAAGACATGAAGATGTATGAGGTTCCATGAACCGGGTTTGAAAAGGTTTAGGGTCAAGGGTTCCGGGTTTAGGGGCTTTCGCATGGCGCTTTCGCAACTCGGAGACATCCAATCGAGGTCTCTGGATTCCCAGTCGGCCAAAGTTTGTGCACTTCACTGTTGCACCAGCAGACAAAACCCAATCATAACCTGCCACGACAAAATGAGGCAAGCAACCACCCAGTGCTCGTCTGCAGAAGAAGGAGATACATTGACATCCACTGGGCTAACCCCTGCAACCTGGTCGTGCAGCTAGTGGGACATGACAGAGCTAAATTCGGCATCAGCCTCATGGCAGAGTCCAAGCCATCTCGACCTACATCAGGAAATCAGCTAAACACTACCACTTTCACTAGTTTTCGCCGAGCACAACTCCACGCCGATACTACCCCACAATCATTACCCCACAAGCAGATAAATGTAACCGGTGCCGACGGGGTGAACAGTCTACACAACGAGATGTCTGGCTTTAGGCTTTGCGCCTTGCTTCTGGTTCGCGGCTTGGAAAGTCGAGTCGTTGGCCGTGCAGGCGCGGTCGAAGCACAAGCATCTAACCCTGTTGCTTTTGCCTTGTGTGCTCACGGGCGCGCTGACTCATGACCGCTGCCTCAGCCGGAAAAGCCAGCCCGCGTGACTCACGAGTCCAAAGAATGCGGTCTTGGGCTGCTTCCTGAGAGCTTGCTTTGTGCCAGACGCGGTCATGTTCTTCCGACGTTACTTCGCAGACTCTTGGACGCGCTGGTTGTGCAGTCCATGTTGAAACCCGGTACAAAGCACAGCGTACGCAGCAGCAAATCGGCAGGAAGACTGCAAGACATACGCGAGGACATGCCGCTCCAACTGAGACCCACTACGTGCAAGCTATGCGGGAGCAAAAAGAGAAACTCATTTACTCACTCACCTGTTCAAAGAAAGGCCTATGGGTACGAGTGGTGGACGGCAGACTTTCCGCTCTCTCGATCTGCTTGGCTAAAAGATGCCAGTGCGCGATTCCAATGCTGTCACATTGACACCAGGTTCCCACAACAAATATGAGGCCCTTTCATGAATGGGAGCCTGAAGATTCTTGGACTTCGACGCCATGGCCATGACAAGCACAATGAAGCCGGAATCCAAGTTGATGCACAGTGCTACCGGGCAATTTCTGTCAACCATCTCACTCCACCCCGCAGGCAGTTGCTAGCATCGGACCGGCTGGCTGGGTAGAAGTGGCACGAATCATGAACTTCATGTCATGAACCTTCAAAAATCGCCCTTGAGAAATTGCATCACATTGCCACAGTCACAGCATCTTCCACTGCCACTACCGCCAGGCAAGTTCATGCTTTGTTTCAGCGTTTCGACTTAGGCTAGTCAGGACAAGCGCAGGTTCTAACCACGGAGACGGCGAGGGGAGCCTCCTTCTTGCTCGCCGCCGCATCGCAGTTGCTCTCGTCGACCCCCGTCCCCACAAAACCAGGCGGCGAGCTTCAGCCGCGAGCGAGACTCCCAAGCTGGGGAGTATGCCGCTGAGGACAGGGGCCTCTGCGAGCTCGCGACGTGCCCGAATCGCGGCTTGGAGGTTGCGCGTGGCCATAACGACGGCCTTCGCATCACCTTCCAGTAGAGTCGCGGACTCCGCGGACGTGCTGATCAAATGGCTCGGCGAGACTCCCAAGCAGGGGAGTACGCCGTCGAGGCGGGCGAATGCATAATCGCTTGAGCCGTAGTCATTTTGTAGGCTTATAAGGCTTCGGGGTTTAGGGGTTCTGGGAGCCTCATGAGCATGCTTCGCTGCTAACCAATTATATAGTATAGCGGTTTGCAGAAACCAAATAGGACTTGGAGGCATATGTAATGTATTCGGAACCATGAGGCGGCACACTACGAATCTAAGCCAGGTTTCCATACGAGAGACAAAACCCAGATATCCATGATAAACCCAAAACCCAAGGACCCAAAACTGACCGCTCTAGGCATCGGCTTTCCCAGCTCTTGCCAGCAAGCCGCTGTTATCTGGAAAACGAACCTCGGAAAAGACACTCTGACTGCAGACTGTGCTCGTAGCAGCCCTCAACAAGCTAAACCTCTGGGAAGAAAACACACGCAAACTGAACGCAATCTTCAGGGCATCGATTTTTGAGGGTCTAGGCTTCGGAGTGTAGAGTTCAACTAGCGCTAAAGGTTTCTGGCTGGGGAGACCTCTGCCTCATAAGCCCTAATTACAGTCCTTCGAGAGTCCTTTAACTCTATATACAATGCTCTACAACACAAAAGCTGTTTCCTCCCGCCTTGCAAAGGACGTTTGGGTTTCGGGCGTTGCAGAAGTATGCTTTTGCGCAGCCTGTGCACCAGTAAGTGTTGCTCCTATCTGCCCATTTAACATATCCTCGCTATGCAAGAATGCATGCTAGATATGTGTGTACATCCATATATTATGTAACTATGTACTCGTGCTGATTCATGTAGCTTGTGTTTGTATTTACTTCTTTTGTATGTACTACCTTTTCACTTAGCTGTTGATTTGTTAAGTAGTTCGAGCTCATTCCTGTTTTTGGATACATAATCGCACTCCCCTACTTATCTATGATTTGGTCTATTCTTGCATGAGCTTGCGTTATGTAGCTAACTCCGTCCAGCTAACTCCTCACATTGCATGAACGACCAGAATCACAACGACAGAACAAGCCAGCCTATTGCATGCAAGACAGCCTGATCCTGACGATGATGATGATGATGATGCTACAAGTGCACGTGACAAAGATCAGGTTAGTAAAACTCATTCCAAGTGATGGTGATATTTGTCAACAGAACTAAAAGTACTACTACGATGATGACGACGACCACTCACAAACCCTAAGCCCTTTGACGCTTCGAAAAAGTCTCCTGAGGTGGCTGGCAGGGGGCATTGGAGAAGGCATGGCATTTATTGAACTGCGGGTGCAGCGTGTGGTGTCGGACTGTTAGGTTGTCCTTCAAGTTGTAGACCTGGGCTAGTTTGGCTTGGGGCTTGGGACAGCAGTGTCAAGGTTGTTTTCGAACCCCTTGGAGGTTGTGTAATGAGGTATCAAGTCGCGGCTTGCACATACCGACCAGAATGAGCCAGTGGAACCAACCTCGCTCTGCCCGAACCCGCAGCCCTGAGAACCGGCAGGAGTTAGACTGGTGGAAGGAACGGCTTTGGGGCTGTCCTGAAGAAGGATCAGACATCCCCGATCCCGCAATGCTAAGGACATAAGCTCATGTAAGCTTGAAAGCAGCCCTACAAGCAGACATAGAGCCTGATGCTAAGGAAAAGCCAGCCGGCGAGATCAGTGCCGAGGCTTGCAACAGGCTATGGTAAACAAATGGGAGATTCCCGAAATTAGGGGTACCTTACTTCTCTCTCTCGCTCTCTCTCTCTCTCTCTCTCTCTCTCTCTCTTTCTGCCGTGCCATCATCAAGTGTCTCGCAATGCAAGGGCACGAAAAAGCAGGCCGGGGTACCTTACTTGGGGGTCCTCAGAAAGAGGATCCTACTGTTCAGGGTACTATATTAGGGTCCCCTATTTTCGGAAACTCCCACATCTGTATCCGAACCCACGTCTAAGAAGTCGCTCGGTTCTCGCGCAGAATCTTGTAACAGGGCATCATATGATTAGCCATTAGTCTCCATTGTAGTTCCTTGTTGAAGTTACCTGATAGAAGCCTTAGCATAGACTTGAAGTTGGTGAAACCGAGACAAAGAACTACAAAGGAGAAAACTGCGCATGTCTGCAGCCACAATGCAGGATCTTGGTCTGCGCCTGGAGAAGCTAAAGCTCGGTTTTCGGGTTTTGACACTTTTGCCGGCTGTTTCTGCAGAATGCAGAAACACTTGAGGCGCGACAATCCACTGCCCCACAAACTATCCTCAGCATCAGAGTCCAGCTGTCTGCATACAAATTAACCCAGGGCTCCAGCTACCCGAAACAGTAGGTTACTGGGGTACATATGTTTTTTTGACTAGCATCCTACTATTCAGGTAACTGGAGCCCTAGGGTAATACAGTCTACCTATATAGTCTCCATTGTAGTTCCTTCTTTTGGATAACCAATTTTATGGTAAGGATCCTGTGACATAGTTTTTGGTTAACCAAAAAAGGAACTACAATGGAGACTATAGGTAGAGTCAGAGCGCACTCACACTCTCCCTCCTCCGCTCAGCAAAGACTACCGTTGACACGAATACCCTGACCTCCCATCTCAATCGCACAAAGCCGACAGCCCAGAAGGCCCCAGATCCTCTGGTGCGCCTGGTATCCGTAACCCTGAACCCTATCAAACCTAAGCCCATATATATATATATATATATATATATGTATATATACATGTATATATATATATATATATATATATATATATATATATATATATATATATATAGATAGTTAGACAGTTAGGTAGATAGATATACATACATATATATATATAAGTAAACAAACCCTATACGTTGCCAGCGAAAGCCCTGAACCCCTATATCCATGCCTACAGCCCTAACCAGTACTCCTCGAGCCCTAAACTCTGACACCCCGTGCATACTCAGCACCTAACAATAATAAACATAGCAATAGTAACAACATCTCAACAACAATGAACAATCGGTTCATAATAGTAACAACAGTGATAATAACAGTTATAACCATAAGCAAAATCATAATAGTCATTGATACTAGCGATAACAATAGCAACAAAAACAACCTATAGATAATTGGCAAATTACAATCCCGGTTGATGAGTTCATAAGCCCGCAAAAGAGTACACTTTCAGTTTTATAGTGGGTAATATGACCCCCAAAAAGTGTAGAGTGTATCCACTCAGCTACTAAGCAACAAAGCGCAACTTATATGGGAGTTTCCGAAAATTGGGGACCTTAATATAGTACCCTTACTAATAGGATCCTAATTATAAGGACCCCAAAATAAGGCACCCCGAATTTTCGAAAACTCACAAAGTACACTAAACCTGTTGTTGGCGCCTCCTGAGTCCACGCGACTCCAGACGTAGCTGGAGCAGTCGGAGTTACCAGAGGGGGGCATGAGTCCGTCTCCAGACAAGACATACCTCGGCGCCCCTAAACCCTAAACCCTAAGGCCCTAAACCGTTTAACCCCAAACCCTGAGGGGATCAGAAATGGGAGTTGGGGCTTTGGGGCTTAGAAGTTTTCATGACGATTTGGTACAGAGGCGTGGTGAATGAACCCTCCCGTCTTTCAGTCGGATCCTTCATGTTATATGGCCCGCATTGAGAACCACAGGGTTTTCTTCATGGTGGTCCGCACTGCACTTCGACGTTCGAGTCTTCTGCCTCTTGTTCGATGGGGATGGGGTGTGTGGCCTTGGAAACTAACCAGGATTCCCAGTAACAAAAGAATAAAAAGGCTCTTTTTTGGTATTGGGTAACTTTATAAGGAGCCTAGGACTACAAAAAGGAAATAAGGGTACTACTGGGCATCCTAGCTAAACTGAATTCCAAAGTTTGATGAGCTTCCAGGAACAGAGGGTTCGGATCACGCAGCCTTACACCCCAAAGGGTCCAAAGTACTCATAGGTAGAATGCAGGGCTTCTACATTAGGAATTTTAATTATGATTTGGGGAAGTATTCCCCATAACAGTATCTAGGACCCTTTGGGACTCCGGCGCTGTATCCCCCTGGTATACCCAGCAAATACGAACGCATGCATGAGACACATATACGCAGTGATGATGGGTGGCACGCGGGTGCGATGTACATACTTATGTGCGTATGTATGCCCCCCCTTCACAAAAAGAACTTGCCGTGAACATGGGCATGTATGTACGTATTTTGTGTGGGTATGAAATCCTTCTGAGAGGTTGAGGAGAAGATTGGAGTATAAACTCTCCGCACTGTTATGAAACCTCTTGGGCGAGAAAAGACGAGCCAGCGTGGAGGCGTTGCTTGCAAAGAGTCTGGCGAGGCGGGCTGCAAGTCACCAACGTCCCTAATTACAACCCATTTCTCCATAAGGTGTTGGGTTCGAAGTTTGGGTATGGAGTATGGGGGGTTACACTTTGGGTACCTAACACCGCATCATGCCTACATAGGATAGAGAATATCAGGGCCTGCATTGAAAAAACAAGCTTGCCAGACTCAACGTCCGGATTGGAGGAGCGCCGGGAGGCTTAAAAGACGTACGAACTATAAATGTCGTCTCCATTGTAGTTCCTTTTTGGGGTTACCTTTTTGGATCAAACCAAAAAAGGAACTACAATGAAGACCATAGGTACTCTGCAACGACTGTTTGCTGGCGAAAGGCCCCGTTTAAAACAAGAACAAGGCCCCAACTACCACAAAAAAACAGAACACAGAATCTCAACAGTGCCCGCGTGACGTGCAGTGAGGATAGGGCCGCTACACTGTTGCATGGGTGGTTAAGGATTGTAGGTTAGACCTCTGATTCATAAAACCCTCCTTCATTAGGTATTGTTGACGGAAGGATCGCCATCTTACGGAGCCCACACACAACCGATTGTATAGCCGTTTTCTTTATGGGTCGACATTACCCATGGCCCCCTGGAAGAAAACTGTTTAAGGAAACCTCATGGGCCCCGCAACCCATGTAGGCGTAGGAACGCTTACAGGGGGCCTTAACGGACCTCCAAATACACTTGGGCTCAAGGGCATCTCGAAGGCATCTCGAAACTCTCCTACGACAGAGGGCTTTCCAAGTCTTTCAGCCTGAATCAGTTTCTGACATAAAGGCATGCAGGAGAGGATCCTCGGTGCGGGAGTTTGGGTTGGGCTCGGGGTTTAAGTGTTTCTCCTGGTTCTTCGGGCTAGGATTTTCCGGGGTAGGGTTTATAAACAGAGAGAGAGAGAGAGAGAGAGAGAGAGAGAGAGAGAGAGAGAGAGAGAGAGAGAGAGAGAGACAGAGATCGACTCAAAACTGCGTGCTCAGCTGCGCTCGCACCACGAGGCCTTTGGATTTGTCAAATCGATCCTTCACTCGATCCAGCAAGCCGTCCTTGGCTGCGCAGACTTTATACAGAGCAGCCTTCATGGTTAGAATAGCGATCCAGGGTATTAGAAGTCGTTTCCACGACTAAAGGACTTTTCAGCGAGTGCAGTGAGCTCCCAACAGAACCTGGTAGATTGATCGAATAAGCCATGAAGTATGTACGAAGGCTCCCAACGCGTTGAGTCTCCATCATGCGGTTTAGGGTTTAGGGTTTTTTCTGGTTTAGGGTTTAGGGATAACAGCTTTGGCCGAGATACCCACTCCTCTTGCGACATCGGTGCCTGATCGGCTTGCAGCTCTGAGGTGCGGCACGACGTGCAGCGATTTAGCTACCAGACTATGCTCCTGCGCTGTAGCCATCATGAAAATGCCCCAAATAAGGTACCCCGAATTTTGGGAAACTCCCATGTTGAATTTTGAAGTTGGGATGAGGTCGAGGACATGCTGACGTTGCAGGATCCTCGTGGGCTGTTCGCAGTGTCCCCGGGCAAGATCCCCGCCTTAGAGGGTCCCGGAAACGACATTGGCCCTGTCCCTTTCTTTACACTCCCTCAGAAGTGCAGGACAAATTCCCTCTAAACCCTGTCCCAACTGCTGAAGCTTCCAGATGCTAGATGCCTCTAAAAAAGGGAAAACAACGACGTCAACCTGTCTGCTAGCCTCACATGTAGCGTGCCCCTATCCCCGAAACAATGTATACGTCCTAGGTTGACGCCGTGAGCCGCTTACACTCTTGTTCTATTCTTAGTTGCTGAGTTCAATTTGCCCCCAAAGTGTACACTTTTACTTTTATAGTGGGTAGAATTATCCCAAAAAAGTGTAAAGTGTATCCACTCAGCTACTAAGTATCATGACTACATGCAAGCTTCAAATCCTGCCCGCCCCAGAGGCTGAGCTCTGCACATGCTCGGATGGCTTCTCTTTCTCCGTCTCCCTGCCAAGGCAGGTCAGCGCGGTTGGTACCCAAAGGGTCCAATGTACCGATATAGTAAAATGTAGGGTCTCCATCTTAGGAATCACTATTATGACTTAGGGAAGTATCCCCCCAACGTTGAGCACCTAGGACCCTTTGGGGTACGCTGGCTCGGATGGCAGCTTCTCATCAAAAGAAGCACTGGTCGTGACAGTAGAAACTCGGATGTCTGCAAGGTCCAGCATTCAGAACACGCAGAATATTTAGGTGTCCCCGCTGCAGCGGATCCCTGATGATGTCATCCATGGGACGAGTCCGAAGCATTTACTCCAGAGATGCTGAGTCAGAGCAGGTAGACAACATGCTACCACGCGGAGTGAATTGGGCGGCAACTTAAGCGGGGAACGCCTACCAGCGGGGATGGGGCGTACCTAGAGGCTCGGACCGGGTCCGATTTTCACAGGGGTCATTTTTGAAGACTGCGGAGTGGTCCACTTTGCATGTTCATAGCGAAATCCATACCGAAATGAGGAACCGTGGATCGAAGGTTTTTGTTTTGCGAAGCCTTGATATGAAGTCGTGCATCATGGTTTGGAGAAGCTGTTCTTTTAAAGGTTTCCATGCGAAGAGGGCCTTGTGTTACCGTGCGGGCCAATGCAAAGTCTTTGCTGCAAAAATCTTGAACAGGCTGGCTGGCCTTGTGAGCTTCCTTGATAAATCGACCAACATGTCTGTAGGGTTGGCACTGGACGTTGTTAAAGCAAAGCAAGCGTGTGTCATGCACAGGATGTCTGGGAATCACTCAGAGTCGACCTGCTCATAAAAAGGGCTGTGGTGAAACCATAGACAAAAGGGTTTAGATCGAAGTGTACACCACACAGGTAAGACAATCCACTTGTGTTTCAAGTGCATGCAGTGCAAATGCATCGGCACGCAAACAAGGGCTGAAATGCAGATGCACAGCAATGAACTGCCTAGATCAGATCGTTCACAAGGAGGAATTGCAGCAGTGTTGCAGAGACAGAGAGCCAGCCAGGCAACAGGACGTGCACAGCAAGTGCCATGCAGAGACAGAGCAACTGCAGATCAAGCTCATTGCACAGGTTTATATTATATGTGTCCAAGCACATTCACATGTCAACTGCAGTTTAATGCTAAGGACCACGACTGCCGGGGCTTTATTATATTGCCACCAGGGACCGAGGGCAGATCAAGTGCCAGCCAAAAACGTTTCAAGTGCAGCTGAAGGGCGAGTATCAATCATGGCATTGGTTCAGGAAACACAAGCAAAGCACAACTGATCCAGCGTGATTGAAACGCTTTTCAAGGGCAATTCAATGGTAAGTATGTTTCCGTTGTTTAACAGCGAAACCCAAACCAAATACAGATCAAGCGCATTTCAAGCGCATTTCAAGCGCATTTCAAGGGTAGGGAGGCTTGCCAGGCCTTGGAGGAATGCAAGGAGCAGCGCGTTTCAAGCGCATTTCAATAGTAAGGTGGATTCCATAAAAGAAGAGGAGGTCCCAAAGCAAATGCAGATCCAGTGCCTTTGAAGCGCAGTTCAATTGCATTTCCAAAGAGAAGGATTCCGTGCTTTAACAGCGAAACCCAAACCAAACACAGATCAAGCGCAGATCAAGCGCATTTCAAGCGCATTTCAAGGGTAGGGAGGCTTGCCAGGCCTTGGAGGAATGCAAGGAGCAGCGCGTTTCAAGCGCATTTCAAGCGCATTTCAAGCGCATTTCAAGCGCATTCCACTAGTAACGTGGATTCCATAAAATAAGAGGAGGTCCCAAAGCAAGCGCAGTTGAATTGCATTTCCAAAGAGAAGGATTCCGTGGTTTATCACCGAAACCCAAACCAAATACAGATCAAGCGCATTTCAAGGGCATTTCAAGCGCATTTCAAGGGTAGGGAGGCTTGCCAGGCCTTCGAGGAAAGCGCATTTCAAGCGCATTTCAAGCGCATTTCAAGCGCATTTCAAGCGCATTTCAATAGTAAGGTGGATTCCATAAAAGAAGAGGAGGTCCCAAAGCAAATGCAGATCCAGTGCCTTTCAAGCGCAGTTCAATTGCATTTCCAAAGAAAAGGATTCCGTGGTTTAGCAGCGAAACCCAAACCAAACACAGATCAAGCGCATTTCAAGCGCATTTCAAGGGTAGGGAGGCTTGCCAGGCCTTCGAGGAAAGCAAGGAAGGAGCGCATTTCAAGCGCATTTCAAGCGCATTTCAAGCGCATTTCACTAGTAACGTGGATTCCATAAAATAAGAGGAGGTGCCAAAGCAAGCGCATTTCCATTGCATTTCCAAAGAGAAGGATTCCGTGGTTTATCACCGAAACCCAAACCAAATACAGATCAAGCGCATTTCAAGCGCATTTCAAGCGCATTTCAAGGGTAGGGAGGCTTGCCAGGCCTTCGAAAGCGCATTTCAAGCGCATTTCAAGCGCATTTCAAGCGCATTTCAAGCGCATTTCAATAGTAAGGTGGATTCCATAAAAGAAGAGGAGGTCCCAAAGCAAATGCAGATCCAGTGCCTTTCAAGCGCAGTTCAATTGCATTTCCAAAGTGAAGGATTCCGTGGTTTAGCAGCGAAACCCAAACCAAACACAGATCAAGCGCATTTCAAGCGCATTTCAAGCGCATTTCAAGGGTAGGGAGGCTTGCCAGGCCTTCGAGGAAAGCAAGGAGCATTTCAAGCGCATTTCAAGCGCATTTCAATAGTAAGGTGTGCCAAAACCAAAAACAGATCAAGGGCACTTCAAGTGCGTTTCCGACACATTTCAATGATAACCAGGATGCCATAGGTAAACGAAACGAAAAGCACATACAGATGAAGTGCACGCCTTACGTTCTTCAAACACATTGGATGGCAGCAAGGATTGCACACACACACACAGACAGACAGACAGACAGACAGACAGACAGACACACACACACACACACACGCACACACTTGCTTGAGTTGCCAAACAAATCACGGGGCATTGGGCAACAAAATATGTGTCAGTAATCAACCCTTCTCACTATTGTCATGAGAAAAGCAAGCATTCCAAATCACAATTGTCATTTCAAACCCTGCATTCCCAGGTCCGGCGAGGTGTGCTTATTGAACTGTCGGAGTTAGCATTACAGATATGACTTGAACTAGAAAGAAACGCCCTGCGTGTGGTCGCAACGACCAATCCGACTGGAAGCAGCGCAGCTCTGGCAGTCTGGATCTCTGGGTGTCCTGCAATCCATGACAGTCGCAGCTCTATCGAATCGTATTTGTTCGGAACATGTTTGGAGTTTAAACCATAGGGGTTTAAGGAACAGGTTAAGGGGTTAGTCTAGTGTAGGGTTTGGAAATTACACGTTCAGGCTCCCTGACGATGACTGGACGGGCATGGGGTTCAAAACTACACACACTGCACTACTGCCTACTCGGGGCTTACCTATTCCAGCGGCAGCAAAAACAAACCAAAAAACTCATGCATTGCTAATGCCTAGGATGTGAAACCTGAGACTCAGAGTGCTATCAATGACGAATGAAATTGAGAAGCTTCTGAAATGAGCTGCAGCTCCAAGTTATAATTTCTTGAAAGGGCGATTGCTGGCTAACATCTACAAAAAGTATTATTCCGTATATGCTGGCTTGAATCATTGATTCCACATAGACTAGACTTTGATTTCAATAATTTTGACTACATTACGTATGTATACTAATACATTAGGTAGCCGACGCACATTTTCAACCTGGGCACTGCGGGAAAGTCGAGCGTCCGTGCTATGCGTGTGTCTCCTCGTCCTCCGAATCATCGAAGTCCAAAAGAACCTGCGAGTCGAACTCCGGTGTGTTGTACCTTCTCAGTGCCGGCACTTCAAGTGCACGACGGGGACCACGACCTGCCCTGCTGCTCTCATTAAGGGCACGGAGTCGTCCATAGCAGACCAGCGTGGCCCAAAACGTCGCGGCGAAGCAGCTCGCTTCAAAAGCATTGCCAGCAAGATCTGCCAGCAGGCTCTGCGGGAAGTTTTCCAGTCGTGTGTCGTCCTCCGTGAACCATGCCCCTTGCAAGCGCAACGACTCCAATGGGAGCATGCACCGGCACTCCGATGTCAAGTACCGCTCGCCCTTTGGTGTCACGCACGGCGAGTGGTTCGTTAAGTGGGCAAACTTGTCCTGCGAGATGTCGACGACCTGAAGAGTCTCGCTTGGGAAGTTCCTCACGCCAAGCTTGAACAAAGTCCTGCGTTTTCGGGCTGTCATGCACTTGAGGTACGGCCGTGTCCGAGCTGCCCGGCGGAATTTCTTTAACCAGTCCTTGGTGACGATCTTCTCACGTTTCAGGGTCCGGGTGCCCGACGAGCATGTGCTGAGGTGGCTGAAACTTGTTGCCCGGCTTGATGCGAAGGATTGTCGCCGGAATTCTCCCACCAGTCTGTCCTGCGGCTGTGACTGAGTGTCCTGCGACTCCTCGACCTGTGAGTCTTGTCGTTCTGCCCGGCGACGACGAGCCCGTCGTGTTTGGAGCTGCTGCAACTTCTTGTTGTACTCCGTGGTGAACTTCGCCATATGCACGCACCTGCATCAGAACAGAATACAAGTAGAAAGTACTTATTGCATGAGTACACCTAGAAACACACCTGCGAACCTACATTTAGCACTACGTCCCTATTTTTCAATCAAGGCAGTACAACAAGCCGTGGCATGAAAGAAGTATCTTGAAGAAACCTGATCCTCCCGTCAGACGCACCCAAGGACCTTAACTAAAACACATGTCCTGAATCAACTTCAAAACGAGAAAAACAACTGTACTGTATGTCGGTGGTAGGGGAGTAATGCAGCAGCAAATAAGCTCAATCTCACAGAACTACACCTGATTCGATGATGGCAAGGATGTGGGAAGCTACTACTCCTGCCAGAAACCAGAAAGATGAAGACGATACTCTGATACTCTGTCTTCAATTCTCCGAACTTACTGAGTAAAAAATCAGAACTACTACAATATCCCTGGAACCATGCTCCCTGCGAGGTGTACGAGGAACCATTGCCATCTAAGCATGGGCCTCGAGTTGACCAGGTACTCCGACACCGAGATCTCCTTCAGACCCAGGAGTGTGTCCATGATGCTGTTCAGCATCTTTTGTACTTCGTGTTCTGGAAGGAGTCCCTCGAAGATCCGGCGTGGAATGGCTGTCATCCACAGCCGCTTTCGACTTTGTGGAACACCGAACATTCGTGGGTCCAACTCCCAGACATGCAGCAAACGATCTGTCTTTGTGCTGATCAAGTGTCCGACATGGTCCAGGTTGGAGGGTCCAGTGCTGCCGTCGGCGTTACGGGTCTTGGTCTTCAGTCCGGCGACGTTCTCAAACAAACAGAAATTCGGTCCGACGAGGCCCGTCGACTGCAGGTAGTGAACGATGCCCTGCAGCACGGAGCCAGTGCGAAGAGTGCCGTCGGCAACGCAGGATCTGTTGGCCGACGTGGACGACGACGGGTTCAGGACAGAACAATCCTGACATGGGAAGCCCGCCGTCATGACCGTACAGCGTGGCATGCGCACGAACGTGTTCGTTTTCGAGTCCCAGATTTCCTTGTCATATTCCAGGTCCGTCGCGTTACAGAACATGCGCTCGATCTTCCTGTCCGTCGTCAAAAGGAACTGGCGTTTGGCGGGCTCCTTCTCGCAGGCGAACTTGTGAGTGAATGCCGGCGAGTCCAGCTCCCAGTGGAAACGTGCCCAGTCCCAGAACTGCTTCATGACCGTCGCAGCGATGTCCATCCCACTGCAGATCGACCCGTATTGTCCATCGAGGAGCGTGCTTTCACGCACCAAGTCCTGACAGTATGCCACGTCCTCGGGGTCGAGCCTCCTGACCCAGAGCCTGAACAAGTCCTTCGTGCGTGTTGCATGCGCCGGCAGGGTACGTGGAAAGTGTTGCAGGCTGTACTTCGGAATATGAACCTCGACTTGCTTCACCACTTCTGCAGTACGGCGATGGGGTCTGTCCGGCGTGGGTAAGTCCTCCGGCTGGAACTGCAACGCTCGCCGCAAAGCCATGGGTAAGCTACGTGTACTGTACAGCGAGTGCCAGATGTTCTCTCAGGAAGCAGGACTAAGGAACCGGGAGACGATGAGTTTGCCGATAGGTATAGGCGTTCCGAACACAAGCCCCGGCCTCTCGTCCAATTATATAATGCTCTTTATGAATCCTGCTGAACGACGTGCTTTTATCAGTATAGCTGCCCCTGCATTGCACTGTTCAGATGATGTTCTGGAGCCAGAAGACTGACTTGGCTCTCTGGAGACCATCATGAAACCAGGTCGGAAAGGTTGACCCCATTCTTCCAGCAGCAGCAAGAAACATTGAAAAACAAAGCTTTCCAAATCGACAGTAAAAGAAATCCATTGGGAGCCTCTCTGCGACTAGTCCAACCGAAAACTAAAACCACATTCAACAAGAACGAACTAACATCATAGTGTAAGCAGCATTTCAAAACATAGGACATCTGAACATTCCATCCAAGACTGCACTGAACTGTGCGGCCGAAACCGTCCTTGAAGTGCTCCGTGTGTCGCTGCCAGAGTGAGAAGGGTGTGGCCTCTGCCCCAGGGCCTGCAACATGGAAATGGAAAGCATCTAGCCAAGGAGTGTGGGGGAACAGCGGTGTATTATCCTTAGGACTTCAGACACGCCTCTGCATGTACATGTTCTGTAGAACCTACAGATTCCAAATGGCAGAATGAGCGGCCCTTTTTATCCTTGCCGAAGGGCCGTCCTTGACATGCACAAGTCGGTCGTCAATCGTGTGACAGCGGGGAACTGAACAAAAAGAACCCAACCACAAAGTCTAATACATTATTCTGGTTTTCTGCAATCTTCTTAAGTTAATTCTCTTACGAGATTCAATGAACTGATTCAATGATTCGAAACATCGGGTCATCGAACAACGTGTGTCATGCAAAACTTGCACGGGCGAGTCCACCGGCGACAACATTCGTCATCTCTTGTCTGACATAAAATCATACTTTGCGAAAGACACGTTGGAAAGTTATAGCATTACGTACACCGGGGACTTGCTACGGCTCCTCTTCTTCGTCCAGCGACTGAATTGTCCTCGTGAAACGGCCCTGCAAATCCTTCAACAAATCGAGTGAGCTGCGCCTGTCCTGCTCCAATGTGAAGCATGAACCGAAAACGTGTGCAGCGATGTCGTCGTCCAGCAAGTGCAGGTCGCGTGCTCTCTCGCGCCATGCAGTCTGGAAACGAACGAGCGCTTGTGAGATGGTCGGCGTGTGCTTGACGAAGCCCTTCGGGTCGGGAGTGAACAGCGAGCGTGTCGTCTTCGCGTAGCAATCCCACGTCACCACACCGAGTGCCCACATGTCCGCCTTCGGGCCGATCTCCACCTCTTTCATCAAAGTGAAGCTGCTGAGCAGTTAAGGGAAACGACAACAAAATGAAACACATAGTCATACTTCCTGCCAAAAAACAAGTCAATTCTTAAAGACATGGCTGTTACTAGCAAGATATGAAGTTTTTCAGGCTATGTCTTTGACTAAGAAGCTGAGTCTACGACTGCATGTGCTGACATGACTCTTCTATGAATCAAGAATCAGATCTTTGTGTCAAGTTTTCAATTACAATGGCCATTGCGAGTTTGCTAGTAGTAATGACATCAGTTGGATCCGGGAATGCCTGAGGTTGATCTGGTCCTGCAGTTCAGATCCGCAAAATCATAAAGTGTTACTAGAATGAACATACGCACCGGGCTTACTACTTTCAACTTTCTTCGACTAGGATTCATGGTCCAGGCCTTGCCGTCCCCGGAGTAAAGGCACTCGATCGGCCGGTAGTACGTCGTGTAGACTTCGTCAGCTCTGACTTTTGCTTTTCCATTGAGTGGCAAAGCTCGGCAAAAACCAAAGTCGGACAGCACCACCCGCTCGCCGAGGAGAAACACGAGGAAGTTGTTCGTTTTCACGTCCAAATGTACGATGTTTTTGCTGTGCACAAATGTAAGAGCTGCGAGTGTCTGCCGAAAGTACGTCGTTACTTGGGCTCGTCGTGTGCTCCAGGGAACTCCGTCCTGAAGGTCGTCGGTCTTCAAGTCCCGTGTGGCCTTCAAGAGGTCGCAGGAAGCCCGCTCCATTAGAATTCCCGTGTGCCCAGTCGAGGATGTCAGCAAGGCATAGAGTCGCAGAACATTCGGATGAGGTCCTATCTGGCTCAAAAGAGTGAACTCACGGGTCAAGTCCCACGTCTTTTCGAGACCGTCTTGGTGCACGTCCAACAGTGCAGTCTCCCTGTCCGGCGTGCGAACGGCCACTTTCAAGGCTAACTTCAGGCCCTGGTACGTGCAAGCGAAAATCTCCCCGTACGTGCCGCGACCCATATGTTTCTCCTGCACCAGTGGGTCCTCGGCCGTGTAGCGAAAAATGCCACGACCGTCGAAGTCCTGCGACTCTGCGACGTCCGGCAGTTCTCTGTCCATGAACGAAGCGGGGGGAACTTCCGTGTGTTTGGCCTGTCGAAATTCTTCGCGTTGGACCCGATTCTCCTGGTAGCCCTGCCTGGCCTTGCGTGTGTACTCGTCACGGAGGTCCTTTCGGTTGTGCCTCGGGGAACAGAGGAATTTTACTGGACGATTGGGTGAAAAGGTAATCCCCGAGTAAAAAGTAACATGACTTGTATTAGGACTTTTAGCTACATCTTATTAATTATGTCTGAAGTAAATAACTTTGGTACGTAGCTAAGATGGCATATTCGGGTTCCTGACCAGAATTGCCAAGATTTTACTTCCCGTGGCTTCAGATGACTTGGGGTTCTAGGCAAGGGGCACATGTGTCAGTGTGACTAATCTATATTGATTTTGCAGCCAAGAAGCCACTTGTGCAGATAATGTATTGAACCGCGAAGTGATGTTTTCCGGGACAGTCGACGACGAGATTTGGGGTCCACAGAGTCCTTGCACATGTCCTGCATGAACAGCGCGTATGCCGAGGGTCGTCGTGACAGTCCCACCTCCTGTAACTTCGGCCGGGCCACCATGGCACGAGTAATACTTCGAGGATGGAACCACGAGTCGAGACATGTACAGAGACTCTTTCCGTTCCATTTATTTCAACAAAACTGAATTCTCATGGACTCCCACCGAGAATAACAACCTAGGTTTCAAGTACAAACATTTCTGGTACAATTTCCAGTTGCGCTACATGACTACTCATTATCTTGTGTGTCCGTGGGGAAAGTTACACAGAAGGTGAGTGAGGGCGCGTTGGCTCGCCATATCAGTACATGTCTGGCCTACTTAAAATACGTGCTCAATGCATGGACGACATGCTCCTGAACTTGAACCCACATCACCGCCACTGTCTCACACACGTAGCAGTGCATTACAGAAGTCTGACTAGAAGCATCAATTGCACGGATCAAACACGCGTGCAAAGCGGAATAATCCTCTTTTGGGCCCGACGAATGTGTGCATCGATGCTGAACGACGATGTGCTACGAGGAGAAAAAGTCCAATCACGGGCATGTCAAGTCCGAGTGAACTCAGGAGTCGAACCTTGTCAATCGCTCCTGCAAGTTTTCGGGTGGATCACGTCCTTCGTGGTGCTCCACCCATGACCAACCTTGTGTTACACAGGCTCGACCGGCGGCAGCTTCACCTACTTGTGTCCATGAAATACTACGTGTAATGCTGACTACAGCTGTCTTGTACGACACCTTCCAACGACCATTCTTTGGGTCCGTCCAAACCTGTACAGTATCAGGAACCATGCTCTTCACAAGCTCGTCCGTCGTGGCATTCAGCTTTGCGTACACCCGGTCGTACTGCTGCTTTAGCTTTTTGCTGTCCTTCTCGGCCTTCTGAGTCTTGCGTCGGCGTGTGTCCTGTCCGGCCTTCCAAAAGTCCTTGTCCAGGTCCGAGACGGCGTTCTTGTACATCGTGCATACCTTGGGTCGTAGACTTTTGGCCGAAACCGTGGACCGACGGGCACTGAGCTCCTTGAGGGCCTTGTCCTGCTCGCCAATGAGCAGCGTGTCCCGAACGACGGCTTCCAAGTCCTTGTCGTCGACCTCCGGCATCCACTTGTCAGTCTGATGCCTTGCCAGGATTCGTTGAACCACGTCCTCTTCGACCAACGAGTTGTCCATGTTGAGCATGGCGGCAACAGCCAGCTGATGTCCTGCGTCCACACCTGATTTGGGTTGGGTGGCGGTCCAACCCATGTGCTGGCACAACCTGCGCAACAAAGCCTCAGAACAGGCAGCGAAGCCCTGCTCGGCGTGAAAGTCCAACGTGCCCATCTTCTTGTCCACCAAAAACACGATGCCGTTGTTGAGGTGGCTGCCCTGCGTGGAACGACCTCAGCAGTAGCAGTAGCGGCAGCAACACTCTTAGTAAAAAATGATCGCAATCGTTAAGTTTTGCGCCTGGTCAGTAAAAAGCGGTGATATCACTAGGAAGACTGGTAAAAAGACTCGAAAAGGGTAGTAGTAGTAGTAGTAGTAGTAGTAGTAGTAGTAGTAGTAGTAGTAGTAGTAGTAGTAGTAGTAGTAGTAGTAGTAGTGGTAGTAGTAGTAGTAGCAGTAGTAGTAGTAGTAGTAGTGATAGTACTAGTAGTACTAGTAGTAGTAGTAGTACTACTACTAGTAGTAGTACTACTACTACTAGTAGTTGCAGTAGTAGCAGTAGTAGTTGTAGTAGTAGTAGAAGAAGTTGTAGTAATACTAGTAGTAGGAGTAGTAGAACTGGTACTAGTAGTAGTAGTAGTAGTACTACTACTACTACTACTAGTAGTACTTGTAGTAGTAGTACTACTACTACAAGCAATCGCAGTAGTTTACAGTAGTAGAAGGAATCTCAGCAACAGTCCTAGTAGTAGTAGTAGTATTACTACTACTAGTACTAGTACTACTAGTACTACTACTACTACTACTACTACTACTACTACTACTAATACTACTGCTAGCACTAGTACTAGCACTAGTAGTATGGCCAAAAAAGTGGTAGCAGTACACACAACCACACCCTCCTTTCGTCAATACCCAAAACCTCGACGCACGTGCCATCCTGGGCTACTCAACCTAACTCTGTGAAACTTCGAATCCTTGACTGTCGAATCGCCTGAGTTGTTCAGAAACCCATAAAAAATAGCTTCAGTGCTACCCCCCCCGGGCCGAAACTTACAATCTGAACCGGAGAAGCCTTCCGTGTCAATCAATCATCGTCACTCATTATAGGACGAATATATATGTAGAGAATGTCCGTGTCGGGCTGACAATGTTCAACTGTACTGCAGCCGAGGCACGCAGAGGTGAAACAACTCGCAGCCGCAACACTTCCAAGTCCAAAGATGTGCTGTGCATCCAAAAGAGAGACCGAACGCCCATGTTGAATTCGAAAAACTCATGGTCCTTGTCCTTAACGATCTTGCCGGGCCATGCGAGTGCAGCCAAACGGTATGTCCGAACGATGAACAACGGGTCTGCACCTGCCAGTACAACATGTCCTTCGGGCAAAAGTCCAGAGCACCAACCTTCTTCACAAAGCGACCATCGCTTGGCCCTCCACGCCTTCATCAGTAAACTGAAGGCAGCCAAAACCTCCTGTTCCTCGGCGTGGTTGTGGGAGACCCAGTCCCTCGTCTTCGTCACGTCTGCAAGAAGCTGTGCTTCCTGCACCTCCGAGGCACTGACCTGCGTGCTGACCGACGAATCGGAACGACGACGAACTGCTTGAATCTTCTTCTTCTCGGTGTCTTTGCAGAAAAGTTTGGCCACGTCAAACGCTGCCGGCGTGTGGTAGAGCTCCGTTGACAGTGCCTCCACCCTCTCGTACATCTTGACCACGGCCTGTTGGGTCACAGCCTTCCATCCGTCCAAACGACCCAAGTCCTTCGAAGACGAATGTCGTTGCTCGGCCTCGCGCTGGACTTTATTACAGTCTTCGATGATCTTCGTGTTCAAGAGGCCCGACCAAATGCTGGTCAATACGTGTGCAACGTCCTCCGTAAGGCTCTGAAACCGGGTAGTGCAAAGATCGGCGAGGATGTACCGACTAATCGGCCCTTGGGAGAAATGACCTTCGAGCAATTTTTTTGCCATACGAGAACCACCACTGTGCGTGTCCTGGATACAAGACTGCATCTCTTTGAAAAAATCCAAGCTTGCCCGACGGAACTGCTCTTCAGCATGGACTAGTCCTGCGGTCGCACCGAAACCTCCAGTATGGTACAGCTGTGCCCCGGCCCGCAGCCGCAGGATCTGTAGTGTCAACTGCGTCATTTGGCCTGCGAGCGAGTCCTGCCAGACAAGCTCTGTCTCCTCCGGGGGTTGTGCGCGTGCCAGTGTCAGGTCGAGGCCGACACGAGATAAACCTTCCAAATTCGACAAAGTCCTGACGTGGTCCTTTGCAGTGCTCATCCAAGACCAGTGTGCCCAGCCAGAGTAGTAGTCCTTCGTCATGCCTTTGGAACGCAGCTGCTTGAGCATGAGCGAACAACGAAGCTCTTCGGGTTGCAAGACCTGGAACATCATCCTGGCTGTCGTCTTGTTGTCCTGCGAGATCACGAACTTCGTCATTAAGTGTAGACTGTTCGCGCTGCCCTTCCGCTCCTGGTCCATGCCTTGCTTGGCCTCCTGTATGGCAGAAGACTTGCTTCCACCATATGGAACCGAGGCACGGGCCTGGTTGCTGTCCTGCGAGAAGAGGTCCTTAGTGGAAACTGCCCAGTTGTGCTCCAAGCAGACCACCGTGAGAACTAAAGCCAAGACCGACCACTCTTTGTCCAGCGCGCTGTGGGCCGTCGTCAGGGAATTGAACCGACTCTTGCTGGCCTTCGTGCCCTTGATGCGGATGCAGTCCATGTCGGGTAATGTCTGCAAAAACGACCTGCGTTTCTCCTCCGTGTTGTCGTCCAGGGGGGAGAGGCCGGCGTCCAGCAGAATGTCCGGGAAGAAAAGGAGCAATATCGGGTCCGAGGGGTCCATGTTGTCCTTCATGCGATTTGCGGCTTGCTGGATCTTCAACGCCCACGAGCCCTTCTGCCAGGGTCCATACCTGATGTTGTACAGCGAGATGCACGTGCAGAACTTCAGGAGTCCAGCGGCCGACAAGGCCAAAGCCACGTCGTTGTGCGACCTGTGGGCGGGGTCCGAGACGTGTTCGATCCAGAGGCTCTTTTTGTTCCTCAAGAAGGAGACAGCCGCCAGCTGTGTTGCTTCTTGGTCGGTGCACAAAATCATGATCGGTGCACGTTTAGCCTTCGTGTCGTCCTCCGCGGGGCCGGCCGGCGTGCTCTGGCAGCAGCCAAAAGTCCAGCCAATGGGTCGCAAGCCGTGGTTTATGTCCTGCATCCAAGACAGTGTGGCCAGCCGGTCCTCCGCATGACCAGGTCCAACGGGTTTCTCGATCCCGAGGAACTTCTTGGAAGCCTTGTTCCACATAGCTTTCCACTGCTCAGCCGACAAGACGGACGATTTCTGGACCTGCTGCGTGGTCTGACTACACAGAGAAAAATGTGAAGCAAAGCTTAGAGGAAGAGCTTGTCAGCAACAGCATGCAAAACAAACGACAGAGGTTGTTACCATATAATCACCCAGGGGCCCTTTTTTGGGGGACCGGCCGGTCAACTTAAGCGGGGATCTGGCGTACCTTTTTGGGGGCCGAAATGCAGCCAAAATGTGGCCGAAATGCGTTCCTCGGCCTCCACCCGGGACCCGGTCAACTTAAGCAAGGCTGTGCGTACCTACTCATCAGTAGAAGGGCGGCCGGGAGCCTTTATCAGGCCAATCCCGAAACCCAGGGGTCAGCGGGGATACGTGTACCTATCTTTATATAAAATACAATAGAAAGACTCCGCCCCAAACCGAGCCTGAGCGGGGATACGTGTACCTCCCCTCGGAAAAACGATTTTGGTCGGACCCAGAAGCTACGAAAACGGCACCCAAAAAGGTCAACTTAAGCAAGGCTCTGACGTACCTCGCCTCTTGCCTAAAACGCCTCAGAAATATGTGTTGCTTAACAAAAAAAAAAGCGCCTGCGGCGGGCAGACCCAAACTTTGTCCGTCGTGTGGTTGTACACCATGATGTTCAGCCAATCGTCACTTCCCACGTGCACTGCATCTGCCACCACGCACAAAATGTCCGTCGAGAGGAAATCTGACTTGCCCTGCGTGACATAGGCGTATCGCTCCATGCGTGCTAGCCTGTGTGCGTCCATAGAAGCGTGCTTCTTGATCTTTTGTTCGTCCTGCTGTTCGCTGCTGTCCTGCACGGTGAACGCATGTCCTTGCAATGTGGAGGTAAGTGTCCTGCGTGTGGCATTCGATGAACTCGCAACCTCTTGTCGAAAACTCGTGGACGACCGACGATATCCGGAGGTGCTCCTGAAACAACAGGGGGAATATCAATTTTCGGGCTTTCAAGACACAACCCTACATCTTAAAACCCCGGAACCCTCCAAACCCTTCAAACCCTCCAAACCCTCGAATCGAAACCTCTCTCCTAAGCTGCATCACTTGCTTCACATTCAAAGATGTCCAGCAGGAATGCGTGTCGTCCGACGAATCCATGGCACGTGCCAAAGCCGCCAACAAGTAGTACTTCGTCCTCAAACTAGATGACTTGCGAGTGTCTCCAATTGTCCGACGGGTGCAGTCCACATTCACATCCTGCAGCACGTCCATGAATCGGGAACGATCGCGGTGTAGTACTTTAGCAAGTAAACTGTTTTGCAGTACAACCTCGTCCACGTCCAGCGAACCTCCTTTGAACGGCAGCACCAGAGTGTTTCCGTCCCACGTGAATGAGAAGTCCTGCGGGGTCTGCAGGAACAAGGAAGCGAGGCCTTGAAGCAACTCCCCGGCCAGCTTGGATACCTCCTCTGCCGGCTTCTTCCATTTGGCATCTTTGCGCATACCCTGGTGCCATTGATGCAAAAGAACAATCGTTGCAAAGCTCGACGTGGCAAACTCTGTACAACGTGTGCTTCGTCCAGCTGCTACCTCTTCCATCTGGTCACCCGTGTGCTCCTCATTGTCCGCTTGCTCGTTGTCGTCCTCCATGTCGTCCTGCATCTGCTGCGAGGATGCCTTTCGTTTGGTGCCCTTCTTCTCGGCGTTTGCAGCGTGCTCCTGCTGCTTGAGGAGGGAGAACGAACTCTGGAGAAAGTGCGACTCGATCTCTTTTTTCAGAGCGTCCTCCGTGTCTGTCCAGCAGGGCCATGCAATCGTGAAGAGCTTGTTCCTGAACGTCGACACACTGCCTGCGAGGAAATTTCGAGACTCGTGTCCTCCGAGGAAGTCCACAAACCAACGCATGTGCCAAAAACGATGTCCATCCGTTACCTTGGTCTGCGGCTCTTTGAACTTGTAGCTCTCGCCCTTGAGGCTTCCGTGTGTCCCGCAGGGAATGCAAAATGCAACTGTCCGACGCTTGTCCGACGCAGAGCTGAAAAAAGCTGGAGGTCCTGAAGAAGAGGGTCCATCGGCAGAAGCGGGCTCCAGCATCTGATAGCGAGTGGATCAATTCTACAGTCTGTTTCTGGTGAACGAATGTAGCAAAACTTTATAGGCTATGTCCCAGGAAGTATATGTGACATCTGCCAAACCAAGAGAAAGGGAGGCTCTGCAGGCATGCAGCTTTTATTCTGGAAGCCCAAAGACAGCGGCAACGAATCGCTGATGTCGCAAGGCAGTGCTCACACCACGTGTCATGGGTCTGTGTTCTTCTGCAACATGTATGTAGCACATACTGCAAGGCACCGCAAGGAAGTCATTATTGCAGTCAGCCATTCATCGCACGTATTCTTTTATGCAGCTTGCAAGTTGCCGGCTTCACGGCCCCAGTGAAACTCGTGCCTGTCCACTCACTCAGACACAATGGGTCGAACGGCGAGGCGAACGACATTGTGCTTTTCGAGTGAACAAACTGGACAGAACAACGAGTAAAGTCAACCCCAAACTCAAGACACACTGAACTACCAGGAGAGAGTGCATTATGCACTCCGGACCGACGGGGTGCCCTGCGGCACATTGTCGCCGAGGCCAGCCGTGGTGTCTGCGTCCGACGACAAGTCGAAGGTCCACTTGGCCTTCATGTCCGGCAAAGTAGGAAAGAAACTCGCGCATTCAAAACTGAACAACGAGTTATGCTGTCCATCTGAAATGACACAGTCCACCGCAAAAGGGTCGTCCAATTGCCACGTCTTGTTGTCCGGGAGAGTAGGAAGCTCGTGGCTGAGGTACGACTCGTTGGGTACGAACTCCGAGCGGGAACGGCGAGGGTGTCCATCTTGTGTGGCAAAGACGTGGCAGTACAACGTGTTGTTCTCAAGTGACCAGATGTTGTACCTGTCCCGGTCAACACTGATAGCCTCCGCCGAGTTCACCGCAGCTATGTAGTTGCGACCAACGTCCTCCATGCGGGCCCTCGCTAACTTGACCAACGTGGACTGATAGCGAATGTCCGCACGAGATGGCAAGGACGCCGACTTGGCTGCCCAGAACTGGATCTCGAAGAGGGTCCGTACGACGGGTTCGTCCTTCTGTACGTCCTCCGCGAGCTCCACACCGCAATGCTTGAGCATTAAGCTCGCCATCTCAAGCGGCAAACTGCCCCATTTGGTGCACTTGCCCTTCCATCTCAGTCCACCGGTCTCCTCCTTCTTGGCAACGTCCTTCAGAAGACCATTCAACGAGCCCGAGCGGATCAGACCAGCGAGTGGAGAAATCCAAGTCGGGTTCTGGGTCAGCGTGTCTTGAATGAACCGCATGTCCACGTCGAGTATGGTGCTTTTGGAGTGCTGAACGGCGGATGCGAACGTCGCCTCGTTGCGCTCCCGGGTCTTGATGTCCTTCGCTTTCTGCTTCGCCAGCTGCTTGAGGGTGGGCTTGCGGGGGCCGGCATCACGAGGCATGCTGGGCAAGGTCCGTCGAGGAAGAACGACGGGGGAAGGATGATAAGACTGCACGAAGTCTCAACGCACAGGCAGGACGGCTTCGGAAAACCAAACAATCAATCAAGCCCTGCTGCTGGGTGGTCTCACAGTGCATTGTGACTGGACGAACATGGCAAGCAAGACACAAAGCGTAGACCGCACGAGAGCACAGTGCCTGAAACGAGAAGGCTCAGCGGCAGCGATGCCGGCCAATGGAGTCCGTGTCCTCCATATGAACAGGACAACAGCGATTGCAAGAGCGCCTTCCTCCAGCTGGTTGACTACTGGTCTAGTAATTACTCGTAGCAATACTAATCCAGATTGCGAAGAGTAGTACTAGCAGCAGTACCACTACTCATTAAAGAAAGGAAAAACCAGTAGGCCGAAATTGCAGTCCCTATTAGTTGAAGTAGAAGTATAGTAGTAGTAGTAGTACTAGTAGTACTAGTAGTAGTAGTAGTGTACTAGTAGTAGTAGTAGTAGTAGTAGTAGTAGTAGTAGTAGTAGTAGTAGTAGTAGTCGTGGTAGTAGTACTAGTACTAGTACTAGTCGTAGTAGTAGTAGTAGTAGT
The DNA here is from genome assembly GCA_905221615.1 of Symbiodinium sp. CCMP2592. NCBI lineage: Eukaryota > Dinophyceae > Suessiales > Symbiodiniaceae > Symbiodinium > Symbiodinium sp. CCMP2592. The sequence continues at coordinate 471,928 of CAJNDT010001024.1, forward strand.
ACTAGTCGAAATAGTAGTAGTAGTAGTAGCAGTAGTACTGGTTAGCTAGTAGTAGTAGTAGTAGTACTAGAAGTAGCAGTAGTAGTCGTAGTAGTGCTAGCAGAAGTAATAGTAGTACTAGCTAGCTAGCTAGCTAGCTGGCTAGCTAGTAGTAGTAGTAGTACTAGTAGTAGTACTACTAGTACTAGTAGTAGTAGTAGTAGTAGTAGTAGTAGTAGTAGTAGTAGTAGTAGTAGTAGTAGTAGTAGTAGTAGTAGTAGTACTAGTAGTAGTAGTAGTAGTAGTAGTAGTAGTAGTAGTAGTAGTAGTAGTAGTAGTAGTAGTAGTAGTAGTAGTAGTAATTAGTAATTAGTAGTAGTAGTAGTAGTAGTAGTAGTAGTAGTAGTAGTAGTAGTAGTAGTAGTAGTAGTAGTACAGTAGCAATGCTAGTAGTACTTGTACTAGTCGTGGTAGTAGTCGTAGTACTGAGTTGTACACCTCATGATTATTTTCCTGAATCAAGCCACACCCGAAGCCCCTCTGTGGACAAGTATGGTGAACTTCCAGAAGTGAAATCGGTTTATACCATGCACTGTAAGTAGATCTAGTTAAGGAGACACCACCCGCAATGAATAGGCCAGAACTAACCTTAATGATTCACAGCCACAAACAACAAATCTAATGTGTAACGCCCAACACTAAAATTTACCGCTCACCCTCGATTCTATGCACTCGATGCTTGAAATGCTGAAATGGCAAACCAGGCAACAAACCGGACTCCAATTGCTCAAAGGCCTTTAACTCTTTATGTCTACGGCAATTGCTCCATGTCTGCTGCAGGTGGATCCTAACTTACCTCAGAGTCCGCGGAATGCCTTGTCACAATCCGAAAGCATGACCCCTGACTTAGTCCTCGTCCTGCCGTGTGGCCGTGCCCTGCGAACCGAACGAGGAGTGACCGACCTCAATTGCAATGCATGAAGCACATGACAAACCTAGTACGAGTGACTGGTGACTGCGGGTGGTTCAAGCACTTGTCGCTTCCGAGTGTGACAGGAAAGAACACAGCAACTGTGCCGATGCAAATCGTCACAAACTGTGCAGCACCAGAACTCCGAGGACCCCGCCAAAGAGGTGCCAGTCCATGTCAGCAACCTGAAGCGCAAAAGTTTAAGTCAGCAAACAGTGCGATAGGAACTAACATCCGGCAAATGTAAAGTGTGCCAGGACAATTCTTTTTGAACGGCGAGAGCGAACTGATCTGAACTCCGAGTGCAGAAAACGTGTCACTTTCGAGACTGGCCGGCGAGAGCGAACTGCTCCAGAACTCCAAATGGAGACTGGCCGGCGGGTACGTCGTGCTTGAACGAACTGCGGCTAGTTCCACGAGCCCGGTCCAAGTTCGAGTTTCTTGAGAAACAGTCCGATGCACTGAAAGTCGATCGTGTCACCTGAACCAGCGATGTCCGAAAATTTGTCGACTTGGTAAGTATTTCAGTTATACTACAAGGTTTACCAACAAAAATCTTACTGGTTCTGCTGTTGCACGTCCGTCGGGGCCCTTCGTGATGCAGAAGTACAAGTCCGACGCGTTGTGCGACGACACCGCGTAGTACATGTGGCCCTGCCAGGGAACGGGGACGGCCACCGGGTAGGCCTCCCAGTCGCGGTTCAGCATCTCGACCAGCCACGATTGCGGGTGTCGGGAACCGAACAGCGGGGAATGGAGTCCGGCGGAGAGGGCGTTGTCTGTCCTGCGCTGGGCCGCCCCGAGTATCTGCTTGAAGCAGAGCCTGGACCGGCAGTGGGTGCTGCGTGTTTAACCACTCACACACACAAGTGCAAGTACTGGAATGCTTGAATGACTGAGTGCGCTGATGTCATAGCTGAGTGCCACACTCCAACATTTTATCGCCCTGCATGTGTTCGACGAGTATCTGCCAGCCGTCGTCCTTCCTGCTAGGGAACAATTCAATTATCAGAAACACAAACTATTAAAATCTAGAAGTCTCTCTCACTCACCGTCCGAGGAGTCCGTGTCGCGAAGGAAGGGGGCCGCTTGTACAGCAGTCCATCGGTTGCAGCAAGCCAAGACCAAAGCCTACGGGATGTGCTCTGTGGAAAATAATCAATGTATTATAATATTATATGGCTTTAAAAGCATGCACCTTCATAGAAACAACGCTACAACCAACATGGGTGTAACGAGCCTGTCCGCCCATTTCTGCTGCGTGTCGTACGGCGAGTGTTCGGGTACAAAGACAGTCGAGAGCCATTCGGTGCGCCATTCGGGCATCCTGTCGGGTTGTCCAGTGCGGAAATAATATGCCTGCGCAAGGCTCAGATCGGCGAGGAAGCACTGCAAATCCTCCTGCGAGTCACTGTCCGGCGGAAGGCAGTCCAAACAGTTCGACGGCAGCTGCTCGCAATAATCGAGATTACGCTGCAGGATGGTACTTGGGTCTTCCATCCCACAGACCGACGCGAGGTAATAGTCCAGCGCACGAAAATCGAATATGACCTCGTCCTGCGGGTCGGTGGAACGGCGAAGAAAAAACGGGAGTCCATGGGGAAGTCCTGCTCGGTCAGCGGAACCGGAGGACGACATGTCGGACGAGAAAGAACGAGGAAAGGGAGAGGAATGATGATGACAGTGGCAGGTGGCTTGGGCTTTCTGGCAGCGGCATGATAACAATGATTCTGTGTCTAGGCTTCTTTAAAAACCCTAAAGCATCACCAACCACGACAGACCATGATGCTTCAGATGAAAGTCTGCCTGACTTGTGCTGCTGCTCCACACTGGCAAGTGCTAGGCTGCCCACGGTGATCTACGTGTGCCCACTCGAAGTCCAGCGGAGTCACCTTTGTGAGGCCGACGTT
>CAJNDT010001025.1:0-97729 GCA_905221615.1 Symbiodinium sp. CCMP2592
AAACACAAGAGTTCTCCGTAGCTTCTCAATACTCAGTACTGCACCCGAACCCTAAGCCCTTTACAGCATGGCACAATATCGCACAGCTCCGGAGCTGTCAAGGCACAGCTCACGGAGTCCTGGGCCAACTTTGGAAGCAGCGCCTGCCATGTGGGTGACCTCGATAAAACCACGGAAAGATCTGCAAGGAATCATGCAACGAATTTGGCATCTTGAGGGCAGGGTGCAAACCCACCGTCCTGCACACAGAGGGCGGAGGATCGGTCTAATCGTGAATCGTGCACTTCATTTTTCTTCGGTCTGGGGACTTCGGACCTGGAAGCAAAGCCTTTCAACATGCACGCCGGCGCCATGTAGCCCATGCTGGTTCCCGCAAAGCTACCGCAGCTTCAGAATGAAAACCCTGCACCTCCAGTCCAAACAAAGTTATGCGTGGTGGTTGCTGCTATTGGCTGTTGGTGTTCATCCCTTGCAATAGTTGGCAACATCGTGACACGCTGTGCTCTACCACGCCCTTCTGATGCCTTCAAGCCTAGAAAAGCCTGACAGACCCGGCAAACGGACTCAGGGCAAAACCCAAGAGGGGAGCTGTCCAACTCCGAGAAGTTGGCACAGCTCATCGCTGAAGTGACAGCAGTTCTTGTTCAGCACATTGTATTCCTTGGGTGCTGCAAAGAAGGTGGCTGCAACCTCACATGATTTAGGCTGGGCGTATGTCATGCTCCACCGAAACCCTCCGCCAAGCATCGCGACCCGGCCAGCGCTTGGCCATCTCGGAAATAAGACTCTGCACTTCGAAAGGGGAAAAGTCTGTGTAGCCCATGTGAATCGCCTCTCAAAGTGGCAGAGAGCCCTACACACACACGCACAGCCTGAGCTTTGCATCTTCACGGCGTGGCGCCTCCCGGTATGAGTGCTCTTGGCACTCTCCCGGCTGGTTTTCAAATATTCCATGACCCCTCACCGTCTGCCCGTAGCTCCACTCCCTGCACTGTAGGCACACAAGCACAAGCCTCTGGGGCATCACTTGCAAGTTCAAGAACACCCGGCCTTCCATGAACTTCCACGGCAGCGTGGAAGGCACCCGTGCCAAAAGGGCGCAAGACCTGCTCGAAGGCGACTGCGGGAGCACATCATGTTTCAAGGCGATGTCTTCGGACGAAAGATGCAAGTGCCTCATTAACAACCTTCAGGGGCGCTGTGCCAGTAACATCCTCAGCCATGGCCAATGATCGAACACACAGTGCTGCACAGCCGGGGAGCCCAGCACGACATTGCTCTCAGCCCACCACATAAATGTGCACGATGACTGGCGACGGCGCAGCAGCAGGGCAGCAAAGATTGCCCATCTTCAAAGAGAATGAACGGAAAAGCGAAACTTGACCGCTGCGGCCGATGGCTTTGGGCACGAACGGCTTTCAAATTTCAAGACATGCCATGCCGGCATAGGCCCCTGCCACGCAGCAGGAGACAGCCCAGGAGGGCATGCTTATTCTCGCACATGGAACCGGACGTCCACAACTTGGCACCATGCGGAGGTCTGCGACTTCAGTCTCCAAGGCGACCTTCTGCACTTGGACCGCCTTGCCACTGCAAGCAAAACGCGAAAAATCCGCCAGGATCCTATGGGCTTCGGTGCTTCCATGCCTCGTAGAGCTGACGCTGCTTCCGCCTCTCGTTTTCGAGCTCCGTTTCCATGGAAAGGGCCTCGGGGAAGGAGCTGAAACTCGAAGTCTTCGCGGGCAGCAGCAGCCGGAGATCTCCACAGATGATCATCAATGGGCCCTTTTCGCTCGCATATCGGGCCGCCCGGAGCATCTAAGATGTACAGGACTAAAGCAGCTCAACAGGCAGCCACAAACCTAAACTCCTAATCATCCTACGCCAGCGAACCGAGGAAACTGACGGGGTTGTACCCCAGAGTTCGCAGGACCTTCTATGGTGTCAGATTTCGACGACAGCCGGTGAAGGACCCCAGGGCAAGAAGGAAACGGAAGAGTGCCCGGTGATCCTGCAGCTGGTTTTAAGCTCAACTTTGAAGAGCGGTGATATTGAGATTGACCCACCTTGTCGAATAATTTCCACGAGGGTCTTCAGGAGAGTAATGTAGGAACCTGTCGAATCACGGCTTTGCTCTGTTGCGGAGTGCTAGCACGGTCTGCTGTGCCGGGGGACGCATCGGTAAGCCACCCCGCACACATCTTCTGGCTCACAAGACATGCCAGTGTGGGGTCAAGCAGCCGCAGGCTCACCAACAACAACGCTGCTGCCAGCAGGAGATCGCATGAATTCTGCCAGCCTCATTGCCAACTCATTCCTACAGGAGCTAGCCCAGAGACAAACCCAGCATTCTGCGTTCGCACCATGCATCCTGCCGCCCGGCTACAGAGCACCAGCATTTCGAGGGTCCAAGGAAGATGAGCTTGCCCGAGGGGGCTGCCCGGAAGCTTGCCCAGCGCCTCTAAAAAAGAAGGCTTTCCATACCCCTGCACCGATGGAGGACAATGGTAAGTCGTGCAGGTGCTTCTGCGAAACTGACACGGAAGCAGCTATGCTCTTCATCGCAGGCGTCCTCGGTGCCCTCCGATCTTGGAACGCGCTGGACATTGGTCTTCAGGAACTGCTCAAGTGCAGTCCTCAATGTGGAGATCAGGAGAAACCTCTGCCCCCAGCTTGAATTTGAAAGGTCAAGCAGGCTCCCTTGCTGACATGCTCGCGTCACTTCACAACTGCTGTCAGAGAGAACAGTGGCTGTTGTCGGAAGAGTTGGAAGTGGTGCTTTCTAAAGCGCTGGCTTCTGAGCTCTTTGCAAGACATTCCTTGTTCAGTCCAGCTGCAGAGTCTGCTCTCTCGCGATACCTGCAAACGGCTTGCTTGCAAACATCTATGCTGCGACAGGATAGTCATATTCATCACAAAGAGAGACTAACATGATGCCTTTCAAGTCGATCTGGATTCCACCACGGTAGAGGGCTACCTGCCGCACAACCAGGATGCAGGTGAAGTGCTGTCCAAATGCTCACCGAAGTATTGAGAAGCTGGTGGCCATGGACGACATTGGCAGAGTCTCAGGTCGAGGCCATCGGGTATGTAGTCACATGCTCTTCGTTGCAGAGAACCTTGTCCACCGCGCAGTCAACCTGGCAAGACCAGGAGCGGCTTGCTGAGCATATTGTCGAATAAACCTGCTCCGTGGTCTTCACTGCTCGGAAAAGGCCTGCGCAAATCGCAACCGTAGCATTGAAGGGTCCGTGTTCAGCCTTAGTTGAGTCAGCCCAGCCTCGTGCAGTTTCGAAAGATACAGCAATGGCAAGGATGGATAAATCAAAAGCAGCGCTAAGCAGCACCAGAGGGAGATAGATTGCAGATCACCATATCGTCAAGAGCCAAGATGCTCGCTTTGCCAATTTCTTGCCGCTTCTAAGAAGGTCTGCTCCAGCTGTTGGCACGGTTGCCACCATCTTGGGCAGAAGGACACCACCCACTGCCTTATACAGATACGCTGGACCTGAAGTCTGTCTAAGTACTTCGACCACAAAGCAGAGCCAAGCTGCTCCACGCCACCTCCCAGGGGCTTCCTCGCGAGTGCAGAGTTTGAGTCTCCGCGCTCAAGTCGGGCTGCATGGGAGAACCCCGTGTCAGCTGGGCGTGCTGCAGCACATTCCCCGCGAAGATGTGCCGGTTCAGGTAGGCGACGTCTTCCTTCGATGCTGTCCTGGGAGAGAAGGGAGGCCAGGCTTCTGCATCCTGCCGCACTAGCCCTCACAAGTCACAAGTCCTGGCCGCTCGAGCTTCTTGCGGCATCGAAGTCAGGACCTGTGGCATCTCTGCGGCAGCCACCTGTCCTAGCCTCAGCTGCCAGGAAGCTCCCACTGTGCGAGCAACAGGTCCGTTCAGCCAAAGATGCTTAATCGCTGAGGTCAGGAGCAGCAAGCCGCGCACCACCATCATACGACGGCCGCTACGGACTTGGACAAGGTCCAGACTGGAGCTGCGTCATTGGGCCCAACATGTCGACCAGAATCGGTTCCACAGACCATTGCGCAGGATTCACCGCCTGTCAAGTTGCCTTTGCTACTGGGCGAGCTTGGAACCAAACCCAGTGTCAGCATCCCTGCACCCAGGGTTTTCTCACCGCTAGCATCATGACCGTCTCAGCTTCTGGTCGGCGTAGTTGGCAGTCTCGCGCATCAACCCCAAGCAATGTGGCTCCTCTCCAGCAACAGCGACATGCTAAAGATGCAAGAGAAAGCATCTGTAAAGCTTGAACTAATTTGATCGCATCTGGAACATCAAGACCAGATCCAACATGAGTTTCTACACACAACAACTATAGTAACTATCGCTGTGTGCTTTCAAGTTCCCTATTTGCGGTGTGGAACGGTGTCACTGTCAGATTCATCGTCATCATCGTCGTCAGTTGTCGTTGTTCTGCTCACTCTTATTCTTCTCGTCGTTGTTGTGCTCGCATTTATCCTCGTCGCAGGTCGTCCTAGTCGTGTCGGTCGTGGTCGTCTTGGTAGGTTTGGTCGAGTCGCGGTGGCTGTGATGGTCGTGGTGGTCGTGGTCCTATTCCTCCTCCTCCTCCTCCTCCTCCTCCTCCTCCTCCTCCTCCTCCTCCTCCTCCGCAACGTCGTTGCGCCCACTACTCGTTGCTGCTGAGTGCTGTGGCGTACGGCCTAGCTGCCTAGCAGGGCCGAGCACGCACCAGGGACACTGCTCCAACAACGTGCCGCCCAGGTCCTGCCATGGGCAGCCAGCAAAGTGCCGCACGAAATCGCCTTCCCTCCACTCGTGCGCTGACCAATCCGTGGAGGCCGGAGGAACGTAGGCATTTAAGTGGGCCTGGTGCAGAGATTTCTGAAGGCAGCTCCTACAGCACTCTGTCTACTGTGGTACTCCTTCTTTGCCAACGGCCTGGTGGACCAGTGCGACTTCTGGAGGCCACGCGTAGTCCGCTTGCAGCAGGGACGGCTCCAGTTGCTCAGCCAGCAGCCCAGCTTTCAAGATCTCCCAGAAGAACATCGACTGATCCCAGGCGACTGCAAACTGACTGCTCGCGACTTGCTCCAGGAATGAGAGTGACCACTCGCTCCTTCGGAAAAGAAGTGTCCTGCATGCAAGCGGCTTCAAAGCGCACCGTGGCCGTCTCGGGTGCTTTCTCGGTGCTTCCTAGTTTAGTGCTGAGCAGCAGTGTCCACAGGCGACAACATTCCTGTAACTTCCCCCCTTTCCCGGTCCCTGTGTTGATGCCACCCGGATCTTCTGCTACCAGGAAATGCGGGCCGGCAGCGCCGCCGGCGCCGTAGGTCTCCAGAACATCCTGCAAGCTCGTTCCTGCGTCTGTGAAGAAGGCATCGCAGTCGATGAAAAACACCCAATCCGGCGGATCTGGCGCAAGAAACGCCTCAATTCAAGACGGAACCGGTGCGCTTCTCCTCAGAAGCATGACAATATTGATGTTACCATGCTTCCCGGGCGCTTGGTGGATCACCAACATTTTGCTGTAATGAGCTTCTCGGTCTGGCAGAGGCAGCTCTTCGTGAAGAACGTACTTGTACTCGTGGCGTTCCTTGGCCCAGGGCCCGCTCTAAGACTCAAAGATTTGCCGTTCGCATCCGCGCGTCCGCCTTCCCCTCTGTGGTTTAGGACGGGGCTCGGAGTAGGCCCTGTGGTTCGGGACGGAAAGCTCGGGCAGAGGGCAGTCGGCGCCTGTCTGCGACGTCGGATCCGGGCCTCGGGAAAGAGAAAGCTTCCCACGATGTTCACTTCGTCGAAACTCGGCACTGCCGAGCGGCGATAATTGCAGATCGAGTGGACTTCGAAGCGAGGCTTCCGGACGTGTGCTGGAAATCTGACCTCAAGTGCCGCCATGCGAACTCTCCACTCTCCAGCCCCCAAGACATTCAACTATGCCATCTATGCATCGCGCTGCTGTCGTGTGCCGCCAGGTGTCGATGGCACGCTGCGGAGTCTTCAGTCCTGCATGGAGCTGCGTCACGGCAATGGTGTACTCCACCTCTTGCTGCAAATCTGAACCATGCTTCACCGATCCAGCAATTACGTTGCAAGTAAGGAGCTTGAAGTCGAGGCTCGAACCGCTTGCCACGGCCAGCATCCTCATAGTCGTCAAAAGCTTGCACAGGAACTGCAGATGATCAAGGGTGCAATATGTGTGCTTGAAACATGCTTTCTTGATAAAGCAGTTTTCCGGCAAGATCATAACACAAGACGCCTCTCTTAAGTTGTCAGGCAAGCGATGGCACGTCTATCCACATCAATGACCTGAATTTGATGCCTCGGGTCTGGGGCAATCCTCACCGGTGTCCCGGCCACTGGTGTGCTTGCTTTTACCGCGACCCACCCACCCAAGTCAAGTTGTCCACACGGACCGGAAGGGAAGGGGTCAAGCCCGATCTTGGGCGGAAACATGAGAGCACGTTTGCGTGCTGGACTGGATCGGCCAACGAAACCGCGGTCTTTCTGGATAGTGTGGTCGCTTTTGCCTCCCATCTCACGCATCGCTCGCTTCACACATTTGGCAGGTTGAGCTATGCAGATATTTCGATGCCCTGCCTTCAGCCATTAAGGTGCACGTACGACTGTTTGCTTCCCATCGCGTGGCGCTACACGGTCTCACAATGGTGTCTAGTTCTCCTATCTCCTATCAGGTCTCACTTGCCGAGCATCTAGTCAGCTGCATGCACGCAAACACGGAGATACAAGGTTGCATGAACGAACAGCAGCTACAGAAAACACTGCAACGAGTCTGCAACGAATAGGAATTTGCATATGCATGCGGAGCAGCATTCGTCTCTGCTTCTCTCCTCTGCTCTCAGCCGAGGGTCCCCGGCGTCCGGAAGGGTGTTGTACCAGCGAGCCATGGCCTCGATAGGGGGGCCACACAACTGGGATGCAAACACACGGCCGCCACTTGAGAACATGTTCTGTGCCTTTGCATGCCAGGTTGGCAGACAGCTATGTAAACATTGTGCCCCCCATGTATGTCTGCATGCCTGGAAGAGGCACACACAGATATAGCACAGAAATATGTGTATATATATATATATATATGCCAAATAGACCCTAAAGGCTCCTCTCATTCATATATATATATATATGCATGTATAAATAAACACATATATATATAGAGAGAAAGAGAGAGAGAGAGAGAGAGAGAGAGAGAGAGAGAGAGAGAGAGAGAGAGAGAGACGGACCTGTTTTCATCTACATGATGTGCCAAGGAAAAACCCAACACAAGCAAACGCGTCTCCAATGGTTTCCAGGCCCACCTGGATCTTGAAGATGTTCCCCAGCTGCATCAGACAACGTGCACGGCTAAGATGCCCGTTGGCCAAAGCCTGGGATGCTAGGATGGAAGAGCTTGACGACCTGGGACTACCGAAAAACTGACGGCTCTGAAATGCTGGTGCAGGAGCTAGTTCAGCCACCAGTTTGAAATGCTTTGCCGCTTGCACGGGGCAGGTGTATGTGCTGTCCAGGTTCTTCATGAGCATGCCCAACCCCTCCAAGCCAGCCATGAGAGCAATGAGCTTGCTCCCGGCGCCAGGGTTATAGTTGGCCGACCTCAAACCAACCAAGACTTGACATCTGTTCTCCCGTGTTCAACCCACACGTGTCCAACAATCATTTCAAGCTTGCACAGAGTCTCGAATCTTGGGCACCGTCTAACCTAACATGATCGGCTATAACAACCGGAAGGTGGTGAGCAGCTTTAACCACCCCGTACGGCACTTGACACTTGACTGAATTCTCATGATCTTTCCTTGTAGGGTCCTGCTGCTCTCGATTTCTTGTGAATTGGCGATGCCTGCTCTTCTTAGTCCCTTCCGTTACTTTGCCCTATGCGACCTGCATGTGCCATACAATCGGACCAGAGGGTCAGTATGCCGGCTCTTGTTAGTCCTGTCCATGACTTTGCTCTGCTACTTGACCTGCATGTGTGCTACCATCGCACTTGGGAGTCAGTATTCTTGAACCTCGACTTCTCCTTTTGCCATAGCCCTTGCTACCGGCCCAATCATAAGATTGTCGTTCACTCCACTCTACAGGTGGGCCTCTTCTGACATTTTGCCTTGCTTTCCGCTGACCCCCAGTTTTGCCGTGGTCGCTGCAGATTATGGTTGAAGTGCACGGCTGAGTTTGGAGGGATTGAGACCTGTGGCCCTACGCAAACCTCTGACATCTTGTGTCTACATACCAACACTGGGCCAAACCCAAGGAAGCATCCTATGACATGATAGCACTTGACATGTGGCATGACATGGTCTGTAGTGCGAGGTCATCGGGTGTGAGTGCCGGAACTGTGGCAACAGACACCTGCCCATTATTTGGGCATTGGTACAGGCACTGCTGGTCAAGTGTGAAATTAAAGTACAAGGCACAGAAATTAAAACATCAGCTGCACAATGCTGAGCCACAAAACCATTGTGCTGACGTCACTGGTGAAGCAGCTTCTCGCTGATAATCGTTCTTATTGCAGGCTATAATGGTGTCCGTTTAGTCCATCGTGTTGTTCAGAGCTCCTATTGCTGCCCATACAACCTCTCTTGCCTCTGCATTGCAACGGTACGTGTGTCATAGCTACTTCCTCTGTCCGGCTGCCATCTGCACTTTGAGGCGCGGGCTGTGCCTCGAAGAAGTGCGTCTGAAGTTGCGTCCAAAAGCTCCTTTGATCATGGTGCCATGGTGCTTAGTTCTGAGCGACATAAGGAGAAGCCCAGGTTGGCTCTGGCCGCCCTGGAGCCAGCTAGTGCGGCAGAAGAGCGGTCTTCGTGGTCGCAAGTGCTGTGTACAACCAGCTTTGGAAACACAGGAGGACGGCATCAAAATAGCGAGTCAGAAGTTTTATGCGCCGAACATTCCCTCAGCGTCGGCATCTACAGAATCTACAACGCTATACGGTATACGCGGTGTGCGCACACGCTCGATTAGAGGTTCGCTGCAATTCGATGCCTGTTCCAAAAGTTTGAAGTCTACCATTTTCTCCGTCGGCGGGCATCTCCATTTTGGTTCCCTCGCAGCAAGCCGAAGCTAACTCCGCACGCCTGACTGGTGCATTGGGCGACTGAGCGTGTTGTAGGTAATGGAAGACGTTGACGGTCGTTGTGCAACAGTAGGCGCACAATCCGCAGTACGTCTCAGCCGTGTCAACCAGAAAAAACATGAAAAAGCCCAGAGAGAAAAATCTGTACTTGCACTGGTACAACCTCGCAAGAATTCGAAGTTCTGCAACACCGTGGCTCTCCCCGCGTCTGCCGACCGAGGCGGTCATCCTACTAGTAGAACGGTGAAACATGGCGAACAAGTATTGCCTGTTTACGCCGAGCAGCAGCGATGCAGGTGCCAGTCCCGGACATTCTTCCTGCACGATCTGCTGCGCCACAACATGGAACGGACCTCAGGAATACCAAGCCAGCAACCTTCTGACTTCACTACCCGTGTCTTCTGCCCAGACACTTTGAACGTCATCGGTGCTGCTTTGGCCTCGCCGAGTCTGAATCCTAGACTGAATCCCCTGCATGCAACGGCATCTCTCATCGGCCACCTGCTATGCAAGGCAACCAGACTGCGAAGCACAAAGGCTGCCATGGCCGGAAGCGCATTGCCGCAAAGCATGCCGTTCTACAGCCTGACCAGGAGCAGCCGTGACTTCTGGGCTGGTCCGGCTGTAACGATCGATCGGTAGCGTTTGAAGCATGCTTTAAAACAGGCCCAGGGCTTCGAGGCTGCGGCAGTTGGCTGTTGCATAAGTTGGGCTGGAGCGGGAATGATGAATCATGGATGTCTCTACGACGACCAACTCGGCCGCATAGGGCAAAAGGGGGATTGCATTCGGAAACAAGGACCACGGATTTCTGCTGCGCAAAGAATTGCCCGTCGCCCAAGGCTCCAGCCAGTGCCCGCTTCGTCTCCAGCTCCTGCCTCACAAAAAACGGGAAATCCCTCGGATGTGCTTCAAAGTGTATAGAAGCCAAACATGCAGGTCTGGCTCGAGGGCCGTCATCTGCTTCTGGGCTATGAGGCCAGCCTCGGCCTCCCGAGACGGGCCACAAAGCGCCTCTTGTAAACTCGAAGGTTCCCGTCAGCCTCGCCTCTCGCGCCAAGCTCCCATATTCTTCACGAGCTTGGTGTACCTCAGCCTGGGAGATCACAAGGAGCCGGCACTGGGACTTGCCCACGTTTTTGGTGGACGGCAGCAGGTCCAACAGCTGCATGAAAATTCCCGGACTTTTCGGTGTAAGTACGGTTTGCGGGCAGCTCGAAAATGCTGCAAGTGCTTCCTCTTCGAACTAGTCATAACTAGTCTATATATGCAAAAACAGATTGATTGGTACCTGCATAGAAACTCGTATATAAAAACATACATACTTACACATACACATACACATACACATGCACATGCACATGCACATGCACATGCACAGACACAGACACAGACCCATACACATACACAGACACATACACATACACACACACACACACACACACACGCACATATATATATATATATGTGTGTGTGTGTGTATCCATTTATGTATATATATATATATGTATATGTATTTATCTATTTATTTTTCCGACCCTCTGCGATGCCCGCACTCGGCAACATATATTGATATGTATTTACGTATTTGCTTGATTATGTATACTCATACACACACACACATATATATATATATATATATATATATATATATATGTACATATGTATATATATATATATATATTATATTAGATTATATTAGATTATATTATATTATAATATATTATATTATATTATATTATATTTTATCTTATTATATTATATTATATTATATTATATCAATATTATGTTAATATTATATTAATATTATATTATAATATATTATATTATCTTATATTATATTATCTTATAGTTTATATTATCTTATATTATCTTATATTATCTTATATTATCTTATATTCAATTATATTCAATTATATTACATTATATTATATTATATTATATTATGTTTTATTATATTATATTATGTTATATTATATTATAATATATTATATTTTATTATACTATAGTATATTATGATATATATATATATATATATACATATATATATATATATACGCACACACACACACACACACACACACACACACACACACACACACGCACACACGCACAAATACCTGGGCTTCTGGTAAAACACCTCCTCCTTCGAGTCCTTTCAAGTCCCTAGGAATTTCTTGCAGGCCTTGCCTAGGTGTGCTTGCCTTAGCAACACCGCCACCGGCCGCACAGACAACCCCGCGCGAAGGCCGCTAATTAAAGCTAACACGAACGGCGTCTTGAACCCTGGGAAACAGCTAGCACAACCAGCTCAAAGAAAAAGTCTTGCCTGACAGACAGAAAGGACCTGGCCTGGTGCAACTCGCACTGGCTCCGCAGATCTTCGATCTGTGCGGGGACGAGATGGGGAAGAAAGGGATGGGGCGATTGCAACACGACCGCCGGAGCCTTGCCCTCCTGGACTTGTAGCCTTCGCGCTGCCTCCGTGGATGCCTGGGACACCTGGGCCTCAGTAGTCACAGTACAGGACAGGACAGAACTGAAACAAGATACAAACGTCTGAGTCTGTGACGAGCTCCTCCTCCAGCTCCTGACTGCGCACCCGCAGCTGGTCTGAATCAGCCTCGCATCACAAAATATCTGTGATCAATGCTACCAGCATTCCCTCATCCCCTTCCTCCAATTCAGTGTTGCGTGCTTGCACTCGGGTGAGTTGTACCTGCCCGTCGGCGTTTTCTGCTCTCCCTCCGAAACCCCAAGTTTCCAAAGCTGGCGGCACTTTGTCTGCAGTCATTTCAGCTTTCAGGCTTGCGACTTCGGCTTGTGCTGCCACCTGGCGACATGTCGAGCGGGGTATGCTACGGAGCTCATCCAGCAGAAGCTAGAGCTACAGAGCGAGAGTTCCCTTCGTTAGGTTAGGAGCTCCCGCGCGGCGCGCAGGGCAACTACACCACGCATGTGCAAGTTGAGTGGCTGAAAGAGCACGAGCAGGCAGAAACGTACGAATCAAGCACAGAAACGGGCCGAAGACACAAACTGTCTCTCTGCCTCTTTCATAGAAACCTCAGTATGAGCGAGCTTTGCGATCCTCACTATGCTTTCACTGCTCGGCGCAGGAGCGAAGACAATGACACTCAAGTCTGCCCAAGGTGTCTTCACTCATCTGGCCATTCTCCCGGCGAAGCATGTCACTGACCTGCCGCCCGGCCACGCAGCACCACGTGATACGTCAATGCTTTGCCATACCCTCATACCAAAAGCATCTTGTCTCTTGAGCGCCCATGTCACTAAGCCGGCTTTTGTCCCGCACTGCCATCGTTGCCCCTCGTCCTGACTTCCCTTTGCCTTAAATGCTGCGCACTCTGTGCCGGTGAAGGGCACTACTCCGCCTAAGGAAGCGGCCCCAACAGCGTCGGAAAGCACATGCCGGCACGCCTATATACAGTTCTAAAACAAATCAGACTCGCTAGTGCAATCACTGGTCTCTCTCTTGGGTTTGAAAAAGAAGCTGGGACCACACTTGCAAACACCAAACCAGGATCAATGTGCGAATCTAGGGCTTCCACTGCCTCTTGCACTTCCGAGACGACGGCTCCTTTTACAAACAAGAGAGAGCCCTCATTAATTTGTGCAGGGTTACCGTCATTTCAACCTGGGTCAATGCATAAACGATCACACGCGTATTACGGGCCGAGGCCCTGGATGCTGCCCATTCAAGCAGCGGCTGGCTGCACGCTGCTGATATTATTCTGCTACAGTTTTGAATCATGTGACAACCACTGCCTCCTGGAGAACGACGATAACGTGTCCGGATGAATGCCGCAGCACGCTAGCATTCAGCAAATCCCACAAGTGCTGCTGCTGCTCTAGTTGGCATCCACGTCAAAACATTGAGATCAGATCACTCGTGTCAAGTTTTGCAACGATCAGACCTGATCACATCGAATCTGGGAGTCGAATCTAGGAAGTAAATGCTGCGCGCTCCCACACCGACAAATGCGTCAGCATGCGTCCCCCATTCGGACCGAAACGAGCGCGGCGCAGATGTAACGATTCACGGGATCGCTCGGTTGGATTCCTCATGCGCCCATCGGGCCGCATCCAAGCTCCAAGCATCAGAGCAGCGCAGGGCGCACCGCCGCAAAAACCATCAGCAAAGCCACGGCGAGGATGCTCACCAAGAACAGCTTCGTCATCGGATTCCACACAGCATCCGCTTGCACTGCCTCAATGTCAGCAGCTTGACTTCTGCTTTTTGCCTTTGACTTAGAAGGTGGGCATTGCTTGCGGCTCTTCTCCTGGTGTGGAAGGTGCTTAGCACTGCTCCGATCGGCTCCCTCGTGTCTGTTGGCTTTGCTTTGGCTCTTCTTCGGTCCTGTGTTGCACAGGCCAGACGAGCTTGAGGTCGCGCGTCCTTCTTGGCCTCCCGCATTTCTCTGCGAAGCAACTGCCACAGTAGAACTTTTACGGCTGGACTTGCGCCCAATCTTTGTCCCAGTCTCTGCTGGCACGAGGACGGCTTGCTTGTGCACACTTGCCGAAGCGGCTTTGAAACCTTCAGATGTCACCTCGCCAAGCAGGTTCTTATCCAGGTCGTTCGCCTCCATATCTTTCCGGGAGGCCATCACTTGCGCTCTGCAACCCGAGGTTTCGTCTGCATGAATTGCGGCCGCCTGCCACATCTCTTGGTCACTCTGACGCGCCATGGATTCTGCAGTTGGCAGAAGTGGAGGAGCTGATTCGTCAGCACAGCCATGTGTGCCTGAGATATCTGTCATGTCCTCGCCAGGGTCATCCATCGCTTGTTGCTTGCTGCCTGACATGCCTGCCGCATCCTCACGCGGCCTGTCCAGCTCTGGTCCCCTCATGCCGAGCTCACAGGCCTGCGTGCCGACATCGGACATATCCCCTACATTCCGACTTGGCATGTCCGGCACTTGTTGCGTCTTGTCCTGCTCGCAATCATCCAAGCTAGAAATGTCTGACCTGCCTACCTTGTCCAGCCCTAACCTGCTCTGGTCTTGCTCGCCAGCATCGAAGACATTGATGAGTGCTGTGTCTGCTTCGTGCTGACTTGGGCTGTCCGGCTCCGGCTGTTCGCCCTCGGCGCGCCCCCGAGGGAAATCGAAAATGCCCACTGTGCACCAACTTGGCCTTTCAAGCTCTTGCGGCTTGCTGTCGTCTTCCTCACTGGCAGCTGGGAAAGCGACGTCTGAGGTGGTGTCCCAGTCCCTAATGTGGAGCTGCTCGAACTGGTCCGGGTCGTGCTGCAAGTCGTCCGCAGACGCAGTTTGCTCGCAGAGCTGAGGCCCATGCATCTTCTGCTTCTGCTCGTGACGCTGGCAAGAGACGATCTCTTGCAAGCTAGCTTCACTAGCTCCCACTCCAAGATCATCTTCCCTGCTCGCCTTGTTACTGTGCTGGTGGTTCCCGGTGCCTCGCTTGCACCTCCTGCTCCCTCCAGCTTTCGCCTTAGCTTCCGGCGCCTGAAAGCGCAGCGCTTCCCGTCTTGTGCACGCAGCCTCATCTGGCTTCAGCTTGGGTGGCTGCCTATGCTTCCTGTAGCCTTCGTCAGTTGGCATTGTCGGCACATGCGGCATATCCTTGATTTCTTGATGCAGCCTGTTGCACTCGTGCTGCAGGTGTTCGACCTGGTCCTTGACTTCCAGGCATTCTGCCTTCAAGCGATCTCGCTCCTCTGCCTTTTCATTGATCTCCTGCATGCCAAACTACGCTCCGATGACTCGGCCTACACCACACACTTAGCATCCACGAAACGACCGCCGCTCCTCGCGCAGACACTCCTGCGAATTCAAGAAGTCTGCGGCAGATGAGAAGCTTCGCAGAACCACAACATGATGAGAAGTTCGACCCGCGGCGTCCTTCTTTAGTCCGATGCGCAGCTTCACATGGTTGTAGTAGTCGCGGGCTGACTGCAAGTCCATGCTGGCCTGAAGCACCGCTAAAAATCCGGCTCTTTCGTGCGAGCTGCTCCACTGGAGACTGAGCTAAGGCCGAAGCAGCATCCAGTTTCTGCGTCAACTCTGCGACTGTGCCGCTCATCTCATCAACACCCTCAGGCACGTGGAAGCTGTATGACCTCGCACTGGGTAGGGTAGATGCACGAAGCACAAGGCGACCGGCAGGCATCGCCCGCGAGACTGTCACTGACTCTTTGCGGCCAAGGCACCCATGCCTCATTTGCTTCAGCTGATCATGCAGCGTGTCTCGTTCGGCATCGGCCTCCCTGATCAGATCCTTCAACTCTTCTGCCTCCTGGAAGGCTGCCTGGTTCACAAATGCTCACAGCTCTTTACGCTCAGTCAAAAACACACGCAGAAAGGCGAGAGCTGCCTCGAGCTTCCGCTGAGCCTCCAAGGCATCGCCGCCACTAGCGTCAGTGGCATCGCCGTTTTGGCGTCTCCGTTCCGCCGGTGCGGAGGAAGCACGGCACCGAGCCGAGCCCACCTGAGAGCAGACACCGAGGTGAGTCCGCTTCGACGCAGAGTGTACCCGAACGGAACTGTCAGAATCCGAGCCACTTCACCATCGCTCTCGCAGCACTCAATGAAAGTATTGCGGACGTAGAAGCTGTGAGGACAGGCCGCACCTTCGGCTGCGCTCTCGGCTGGTGCTGGGCAATGTTCTTCGCTCAGCCACGTACCATCGGAGTCTGTAGCAGACGTAGTCGAATTGTCGAGGTCATCTGCCTGGGCCTCAGTCCG
This sequence comes from Symbiodinium sp. CCMP2592, assembly GCA_905221615.1. Classification (NCBI taxonomy): domain Eukaryota; class Dinophyceae; order Suessiales; family Symbiodiniaceae; genus Symbiodinium; species Symbiodinium sp. CCMP2592. Next base: position 15,793 of record CAJNDT010001025.1, read on the forward strand.
ACAAGGCCAGAAGTCCCAGCCAGGTCACCATTTGCGAACTCAACGAAATCCACCGTGCACCGCACAGTCTTGCGCGCCGTCGGGCTCGCATAGATCATCAGAACCATGACTTCGTGACACTTCAAGGACCAGCTACGGGAGACCAACTTGCAAAAGGCTGGCAAGATCAGGCCAAACGGCTGCAGAACACCCTCGTTTCGGCGCTGGCCAAGGCAAAGGATGGTGAAGGTAGGACAGCATGGCAAGATCGTGTGGGTAGCATGCACCGACTGCATCGAAGCTCCTCCGGCTGTGGGAATGTCAATCAAGGCCTCTCTTTCCTTTGCGAGTTCGATGAACTTCTTGTTCAGCTGCTCATGTGTGTCGGCCTTGCTTGAGATGAGTCCACACACTCCAATTAGACTAGATATGACTAGATTGATGCACCTGAGCTCAGCCTCCAGTCCTAGAGTCATAGGAACCGGGCAAGCTCTCGAACTTTGTCTTGCACCTGCGAAGACGAAGATCGAAAAGGAGGCACCAGAAGCTCAGCGGACTGACTAAGTCTGAAGGCCTGGACCCTGGTCTCAACCAGCCTTCCAGAAAGTGATGCACGTGATCTGAGAGTCTTCTCTGCCGTCTGTGGGGTTAACAAACACAGGCACATCTGCAGTGTGGAGGTGCTTGTTGACGGCTCATCGCTGTAGCCGTACAACTTCGTGCAAATCGGCTGCTCCGTTTAGGAGGCCTTCGCGACTCTCATCGCCGGTTTGGCTGACAGAGTCGTTGAAATAAGGAATTATGTGTGGCCGAATCATCACACTCCTGCGGCCAGGGGCATGCATAGATGCTGAGCAAGCCTACACAACCAACATTTCATAACTCATAACGTGTCGTCCTCCAGAAGCGCCTCTGTCTGCGACCGCTGAGGCAGCATGACAGGTACAAGCAGCAGAAGCAGCAGCGGCAGGAAGGCGGCAACACACCTGCCAGCGGGAATCTCGACAGGTGCGTGACGAACACCTGGGAATGGATGGCTGGCCGATGTGTCTGCAGAGCTGTTTGCAGCCCGAACACTGCACTTTCCAGAGGCTTTGGAACTGACGCCCCTCTTGCAATGATCCTGCACCGGCATCCCTCAACTTCACGTCAGCTTTGCGACTGCAGTTGTTCGTCCTGTGGGCGAGACCCCGCTGAATGTCAGAAGGTAGCCACCGATGTAGGAGCCTGAGACAGGTCCGCAGCTGTAAAGGCGCCGCAACCAAAGCGTGCATAGCTCAACGAGGGATGCGGCAGACAGGTGGCTCAAGATGGAGGCCATGTTGAAGGTCCCCGCATGTAAGCCCAAGGTTGTCGCTTCGACACCTCTTGGGGCCAAATGAGCTGCCAGCACCTGTGATTTCACATGTGCAGCGGTTGCGTGCGTCAATGCGCTCTGCCGCACGCCTGTTTGGGGATCCAGCGCCATGCTTGCACCATGCCTGTCAAGCATTCGCACCCGAAGCAGGCCAGCCCCATGCACCAAAATTTTAGGAGACCATACAAGATGGAACGATGCGCGTGACAAGTGGGCTTTGCCTCCAAATACTAGACTAGACTAAACACGTGCTGCGTCAGGGTGGACACATCTTTGCACAGGGTCGTTGACAGCTTATGCAAAAGCTACAGATGCAGCGCCCCCGGAGCCTCTCAAGGAAGAGCACCCATGCATCCCACACCCTCCGTTTATTCGTCCAAGCAGCTGTCGAGGCCCATAACCACCAGCAGCCAAAGACTATCTGGAATTCCAAAGGCTAGCGTCCAACGGCAAAGCACTGGCAACATGGCCAGCTGAGTGCATGCCTGGGAACAGAAATCTCTGAGCTTCGAGAAAGCACTGGTTGCGTTCTGGTGGCTGGTGGCTGTCCGAGCGAAGATTGGTCTAACTTTACACCAGAACGTTCCCCATGCACAAACTCAAACAGACAAAAACACACGCACCCTCACGCAGATGCACATGCATATACACACACGCACACATGCAAACACACGACACACAGACACGCACAACACACACACACACACACACACACAGGCACGCGCACGAGGATGACCTCCTCGCACGCGCGGCGCAGCCGCGTTCTTGGTCTGCCATGCACGTGCGAACATTGCCAACATGCTGCAATGAAAAGGTTGGAGGCTTCAAAGTGCGGCAGCAAGGCCAAACAACGTGATCATGAACGACGGCTCCCCCCCAAAAGGACTCAGGTGATTAGAGTTGGGGGTGTTCTCTACCATCATTTACTATGGGATTTGCGCTACCCACCCTGGGCCCTCAGTTTCCGCTCCGTTACAGCTCCGTTACAGCTTCCGTTACAGCTCCGTTGCAGGTCCGTTACAGCTCTGTTGCAGGTCCGTTACAGCTCCGTTACAGCTCCGTTACAGCTTCCGTTACAGCTCCGTTGCAGGTCCGTTACAGCTCCGTTGCAGGTCCGTTACAGCCCCGCTACAGCTTCTGCTACAGCTCCGTTACAGCTCCGTTACAGCTTCCGTTACAGCTCCGTTGCAGGTCCGTTACAGCTCCGTTGCAGGTCCGTTACAGCTCCGTTACAGCTTCTGCCACAGCTCCGTTACAGCTCCGTTACAGCTTCCGTTACAGCTCCGTTGCAGGTCCGCTACAGCTCCGTTACAGCTTCTGCTACAGCTCCGCTACAGCTCCGATACAGCTTCCGTTACAGCTCCGTTGCAGGTCCGCTACAGCTCCGCGACAAATCCGTTACGGCTCCGTTGCAGGTCCGTTACAGCTCCGTTACAGCATTCTGCTACAGCTCCGTTACAGTCCGTTACAGCTTCCGTTACAGCTCCGCTGCAGGTCCGTTACAGCTCCGTTGCAGGTCCGTTACAGCCCCGCTACAGCTTCCGTTACAGCTCCGTTACAGCTCCGTTACAGCTTCCGTTACAGCTCCGTTGCAGGTCCGTTACAGCTCCGTTGCAGGTCCGTTACAGCTCCGTTACAGCTCCGTTACAGCTTCCGTTACAGCTCCGTTGCAGGTCCGTTACAGCTCCGTTGCAGGTCCGTTACAGCTCCGTTACAGCTCCCGTTACAGCTCCGTTACAGCTCCGTTACAGCTTCCGTTACAGCTCCGTTGCAGGTCCGTTACAGCTCCGTTGCAGGTCCGTTACAGCTCCGTTACAGCTTCTGCTACAGCTCCGTTACAGCTCCGTTACAGCTTCCGTTACAGCTCCGTAGCAGGTCCGCTACAGCTCCGTTACAGCTTCTGCTACAGCTCCGCTACAGCTCCGTTACAGCTTCCGTTACAGCTCCGTTGCAGGTCCGTTACAGCTCCGCGACAAATCCGTTACAGCTCCACTACGTTCCGTTACAGTTTCTGTTGTAAGCCCGTTGCCGGCACGGAGTCGCCAGGGATTCTGTCATAGTAGAGGCCTACAAATGATGGTAGAGAACACCCCCAAGATTAGAGGCCAAAACAAGCAAGCGGCCCTTCTGTGGGGTCGCTTGGTTACTGCTTCGGATTATGGGAGGAAGTCTCAGGAAGTCTCAGAATGACCTGGGCCTCCCTCGCCATGTGACGTAGTTCGGGCTTTGACTCCCCCATGTTCGTTGCATCGAACGTTAGCTTCAAAGGAACTGGGCTCAGTTATGCCATGAGGCGAGGTAAAGAGCCTTGATGGGGCGAACACACACACACACACACACACACACACACACACACACACACACGCACGCACGCACGCACGCACGCACGCACGCACGCACGCACGCACGCACGCACGCACGCACGCACGCACACACGCACACACACACACACACACACACACACACGTACACACGCGTGTACACGTACACACACCAAAACCCCCCGCTCGTGGTCCTGTCGGTGCAACACCGACAAAACATGCGACTGGGATGGCGTTCCACTGCCTGTACACCGCGGTTCTCAGCGAGTCTCCTTCACGAACCTTCGCACATTGTTCATGAGCGATCATGAGCGACCCCCCCTGGCCGGGTTGCGTGCTTTCTGCGCCTCACCTGTTTTGTGCCGGCGGACTCTTTCGCTGTGCGCTCTTCCTCGATCAGGTAACTGCACTCGGCATCGGTGTTCCGAAAGGAAGTAGTACGCCCCTTCGCTTGCTTGCACACAGCCAAATGGCAGTGCAGTGTGCAAGCAAATGAAACGCCTTGATGCGGGTTGGCCGTGCTCGGACCATGACCCGCCTATCTCTCTCTTTCTGTTTCTCTCTTACGGGTCTCTCTGGCTGGATTGCGAGATGTATGGGGTCCAGGACTTGAGGCCCCAAGCCCGCCCCCCCGCGGCTGCACACAGGTGCTCGCCCTGGGTCCGTTCTCATTCTCCTTTTTTAAACAACTCCTTTTCCTACTCGTTTGAGAACTCGGCATCAGGCATCCAGCTCGGAATCAAGCAGCTGACAAGTATGGCCCCATAAGTTGCGAGGGCGGACAGATTCCGAAAGATGATGCAGTATCGATGCGAAGCCGCGCATCACGAGCGAGTGAGTATTTGAGCAGATACAGGACTATGTATGCTCTAAATGCATCCTCACTAGTTTCACAAAATGCGGCTTTGGGCAGCGCCGTGGCCCTGCGGTGAGTTTGATCCGGGAAGGCTCTGGGATCCAAGACCCTTCGATGAGAGCAGTGCTAATAAAATGCCGCGCTCTTCTTCACCAAGCTCCGGGCACGCAAGACGAGGGTAACCATGCAAATGCTCCTGACTACTGGGCATCGCCAGCATGCGAGCCATTGCAGAGCTGTCCGCGCACGTCATGTTTTACATCAACCAGGCCTGTAGCTCCACGATCGAAAAATCTCTGGTCCAGTGGCGAAGCCCACAGTGATTCCCAAGAATGATGCCGCACCAATGCCTGCCATCAGTCGAGCACCATGCCCAACAAGTGGCCCAGCACCACGGGGCCTGTGATGTAGAAATGCGGGGTGAAGTGCGGTCCGTCGGAAAACTCCGCAGCACTGTCAGTACCTGAGACGGACACGCAGCACACCAGCATCTACATCATGACACACGGGTTTGAATGCTGCAGCCTAGCGTCAGAAGTAGAACAGTGCCCCATCGATGTTGATACTGAGCAGGCCCAGCAGGAAGAAGAAAATCACTGGTCCTGCAATCTCCCGCCTGTCAGGGATGGATAGGTCGTCATCTCAGCAGATTTTTGGTATGCTTGGGTTGCCTGCCTGATGAACAATGCGAAGGAGCCGAGCACGACGGCCGCCATGCAAGCGGCGATCGGAGCCAGACGATGCTCATCCAACAGGAAAGTGGAGACCTCCCAGCAAGCAGCATGCTAGCGCGTCACTGGAATGATAACGGCGGTGTGCTGTAGCCTTAAGATCACGCCTCACTTGACAACTCCATGAGAACCAGAATTGAAAACATTAGCGAAAGCAATCAAACAAGCAAATCCAGATCCACAACTCGACCGAAATGTTGAAAATTTGATGCAACAGGAAATGAACAAACGAACGAAAGCAAACCATGACAACATGGAACAAAATTACGAAACCGCGCCCCCCGTTTGTCTCGGTGGTTCTATATTCTATATTCGGCGTTCCTTTTCTTTTTAATTATTAATGAAATGTGTTTCTCATCTTGTGGCCCATTAATGCTCCGCTGTTTCGGTCATGTCGTTTCCATCATTTTTGTCCACTTATTCCTGTGCTTTCCACTGGTTCCCCATTATTATCCAAGTTTGGCTCATGTTTGTCCCTGTGTTCTGAGATGCTTCGGTGCTTTGCAAGTTTCTGGACTTCAGGTCTACTGGACCTGGGGAGAAATCAGACACCGAACCCAACGGGAAAAACATTAGAAAAAAACGAAACCTTGATTCCAAAACGGAAACCTGATTCCAAAAAGCAAGACGATCAGTTTCCTGCACGTTGCTTGTTTATGCCTCTGTTTTCAACCCCCGCCGCGAGAGCGAACTCCAATGTTGATTCCATTTTTGGACACGGTCGCGTTTGATTTTCGTGTGCCAGATTTCCAATGGCAATCTCGAAAACATCATGCATAGTTCTTTGCCGGATTCGTAGCACTAACAGGACCGAGCTATCATCCAACCGCTGCGTCCGAGGGACAACCAAGCCGAAAGCCAGCACGCCGATCATCAATGTAAGGGCGCAAAGCACACCATGCTGCCTTTGTCAAATGAAGCCCCTATAACATCCGCCACAAACCCTCCCTTGCTCGCTGAGACTGATCCCTTCAGACACGCCGAGGAGCCGGAAGACCCAAGGAAGCCCGCCCCCGGTGAGCTCCTTTTTCTCGCCCATGAAGTTCCCCAGCGCCGGCCACAACACCACGAGAACCTGACATGATCAGCTGCGTCCATGGTTGGAACCACGTGCCCTTCTCAGCCCATATAGCCTAGGTTCAGCGCCTCCAGTGCTGAGATGCTGTCAAGGAGCTAAAGGTGCGGCAAAGCGATAAGGCGCTCGAGCACCCATCACAGCAATTACAGGCCCAAGGAAGCAAACACTGAGGACCTGTCCTGACGGTGTGCAAGATCTCTCTTCCGTCAGGGCCGAGGAAGCACTACAACAGAGCTCCGCTTCCTGCGTTGATACCCAGCCAGGTGTAGGTGTAGAAGTCAGGACCCAAGCTTGCCTCACGAAGATCAAAGTTACTCTCCCACGGAAACACAGAGGGGGGTTGACGCAATAGGCCGGGTCATGGGTGCTAAAAGTGCTAGTAAAGAATAAGCCTCGAGGCCGAGCTGCCTGCTTCTTTACTTCTTCAGATTGCTTGGCCGCCATGAGCACATCTACACCGGCAACCTCCAACGCGAGCTCAGGGCCTAGGGACCTCTGCTCTCTGCTCAGCCTCGCCGCGCCTGGAGGAAGGCAAGGAACAAAGCGGAGACCACCGCGGCTTCCGTCACCGCAAAGCCGAAGCCCAGAGATGCAAGCGAAGCGAATGATATGATCGTGAAAACGACCTCAAGCAGAGCAGCTCAGCCTTTGAGCACACGAAGGGTTCACCGAAACGCACAAGTGTCGCCGACGTGTCCGAGCACTCGACCACATACGGAAGCTTGTGGTAGCCACATATCGGGAAAGCATCGCTGAGCAAGGCGATGACCGGCTTCAGCGCGAATGGCACGATTGCAACTGCCTGGCAGAGCAGAGGTGGTTCGAATCCTCTGAAAATGCCCAGCCCTTTGCTTACACTTCTGCGACCTGTTTTGGAGACAGCATTGCTTCTGAAACAAGTTCTGATGGCAACGATAGAGCACACATGCAAGCGCACGTGAAACTGACACGACCGCAGGTTCAGCAAAGGATTTCGTGGAGTGCAAGAGCAGGTACATGACCCCAAACTGTGTTTGGACGTTCTACATGTTGGCAACAGGTTCTCGTCAGTTCCCCAGAATCGATTTCCATCTCTCTGCTCGAGGAGGGATGGCCCGGGTGGAGCTGCTCCAACAGTCTGCATCTAAGCAGCGACGCCTTCAAGGCCTGAAGCCTTCCGGCTGACATGCCCAGCTCGCTGAACAGGAACTCTGCCGGCTTCCCGATCAGTCCTGCGCATGGGACACGAGGCTAGGCGGCCAGGCGGCTGCGCCCAAGCAAGGAGGAACCGCATCCTTCGTCGCCGCCGCCTGCTACGAAGCCCTCGCGGAAGGCACGGCATGTTCGCTACTGCCAGCTCACACTGCGCTGTACGTGAATGCACCTTCAACAGGTGGCTCGTGCACGCCACCATGGCCAGCAGCTTCCACGAGTAGCTCTGCGACAATGTGCGGTACCATTGCACGGGACTTCTCAAGAGTGACCTCGGCGAAAGAATGGGGATATCACCTCCCCCTCATTGCTGGTGCACCAATGCAGCTGAAGAGCAATTCTTTCGGCTTTTCGAGCAAAGGGCTCGACTCACTGAGTCCAACTTTCCCCACTTCCGCATGTTCAGCATCGCGCTCTACATTGTGCGGAACTCCTTGGAGATCACATATTCTTGATTCACGGGTATGTCTCTTGTGAGCCTTGCAGCTTGGATTCTTCCTGGCATCACGTCTCAGACTCCTAGATCCTTAGCTCTTGCTACATGTTGAACGCATCTCGGCCGAACACATGCATGCTTGGATGCATGGCAGGACACTGAGACAGCCAGGGCCACGAAACTGCAGCGCAGCCGCTCCAGCCCGTGGCTGCGGTCAGCATCATGCTCCGAGGTACAGGCTTCGCAGCATCGTAGCAGTCATATGAGAAGTACTCTGGCCCGGAATGCACCGAAAGGGAAAGAGGCAAGCAAGAGAAACCCGTACAAAACAGTAGTACCCGCGTCGTACGTCATAGGGCAACAGAAATGGATAAGCAGCCAATGTGTGAAGGAACACCACCCTCGACACAACTAAATACATTTTGTCTTTTGCTCGGCTGAGCGCGAGCTTTTTGCACACCCGCCTAAGTCTCCGAGGCCTCTACCAGACTACCTTCGGCAAGTTTTGGCGAAGCCACGGCTGCGACCCTACGCAGAAGGTTGCTTATGCGAAGGCTGTCAGTGCGACATCGGCCAGTTCAGGGCCAAGCACCTGAGCACTCTGCTGCTGGACCTCTTAAGAACACCATTAAGGCCCCTATATTATAGTATTCTGAAAGATCCCTAATAGATCCCGTATAGTAACCCTTATAGACCCCTGGCCCATCGCGCCTTGCCGCCTTGCAGCACTTCCGCCAGAGCATCATCATTGCTGTTCGCTGAATTGAAATAGGGAGGTCCGCGGCTTTGGGAGTTGCACATCACCCTCCGAAGCTTGAAACTCTATTCTGGAAAGCTTCCCGTCTGCGTCACGGTCCAGTTTTCCGAATTTCGTCAGCCAGTCGTCTGCAGAGGTGCCAGGATAGTGCGTACCTGCAGCTTCTGGCTACCACTGCTGTCTCATGCCTAAAGTGTCCATCGAGCAAAGCAAATCGAACCAGGCCACGTGCATCCTGCAGAAACTCGGACTGGGACACAAAGTCGTCCTGAAGCACAGCGCACACAAAAACCTCGCACCGGCCCACCACTAAACGTATATCCTGGTCAGAGTCAGCTCTTCGGAAGGCTTGGTTCAAAGTCCGCAGCTCGTCTGGCCCCTGTGCCGCTTTCAAGAACTCGCTCCGAGATACGCGGCCTGTGTCAGATCTGCCGATTTGACCCGTCCGGCATCACAAGCGCTCTCGGTGACCCTTTGCATCCAAGTAGCCATTGCCGTCCGAATCAATTGACTGGAACAAGTCGCTTGCCTTAACCTCCCGATTTCTAGCGCCGGCATTGAACTCTGGCAATGACAAGAGCTCGTCTTGATCTGCATCCAACCTTGGGCATCCCGAACTTTGCCAGCAGCTGCAACTCTGATTACGACAGCATGCAGGAGCTTTCATACACCCTGCCTTTCGAAGACCTTGTCAATGGCAGCCAGGTCGGTGTCCCCCGGGCTGCGGTCGTGTTGAAACTCGAAGAACCTGTCCATCGCGAGCTTGCCAAGTGCCTGCAGAATTCCCGAACCACTTACGACTGAAGCAAGGAATCACTGAACCTCTTGTTTTGCTGCGGGCAAGCATCTGCTTCAACTGCTGCATCTACCTCCTTCTTGCTGAACTCATCCGCAGTGATTTTGCCATCACCATTCAAGTCAAGCTCCCGGAAAACCTTCTTCACCACTTCTTTGGTGTACATGACTGCCTTGGGGACGGTTATGTTTTCTTGCGGAACCCACGTGAATGCACTGCTTGCTGACCTCTTTTGCTTCGCCTGCCATGTGGGTTCTAGTGATAATGCATGCAAGCCACACTGAAGCGTGGAAGCCACTTCATCTGCTCTGCTGCACACCGAGAGCTGGGAGTGAGACCATAGCCCTCGTTACCTTAGCTGCTATACTGGCTAGATCACTCCCAGAAAAGCTTAAAACCCAAACTTGAAGCAAGACAGCTCTGCAGGCCAGACCATGCAGTATACGAGCTGCATTCGGCACACTGGTTGTGGCCAGTGCGTAGCTCAAATGCCTTGCACGTCTTGCATTGGTCGGCATCACCTGTCTTGCACTCGTAGGCGGAGCAGCGGCCGGACTCGTCGAGGCCATAGCCGGGATTGCACTCGGCACACTGATCCTGTCGGAGGTCTGCGAGACCCCTGCTCCAGCGTGAACACATGCACACACAGGTGTGAGAACTGAGGATAGCGCATGTGCTGTCCGCATCTCTGCAGGTCTGCAAGTTTTGCACCTCGAGCCACTGCCAATCGAACAGGTCAGCGATCTGCAGTCGCCACCCACCAGCCCGTAGCCAGCATTGCAAGAAGTGCATTGGTTGTCAAGGGTCCTGAAGACAATGCCAGCTCACGGTCAGGAGAAGCAGCGGCGATACGAAACACAGAACAGTCCTTTCCGTGAGTGGAGCGCAGGTCTTGCAAGCCGTGCCCTCGCCGGTGCTGCACGTGTAGGCAACGCAAGCCAGGTCGTGGGTAAGCCTGGTGAAATGCTTTCGGCTACCGCTGGCTCTCTGGCGGCTGATGACTATCCAATGGAACAGTTTTATACAACATGACCATGCCGGCGGCCTGTACCCAGGCAGACATTTCTTACATTGGTCGGCGCCTTGGTCCCACATGCAATCTGGCAGGCTTGCAGAGGCTTGCAGAGGCTTGCAGGGGCTTGCAGAGGCTTGCAGGCTGAATGGACAACACCGGGAAGCCTCTTATCAATCCAAGCCGCCGCTCCGCAAGGGCTGTTCCAAGCACTCCGCACAGTTTGTGGCTTCTCCCAGTTGGCAGGAGTAGGGCCGACAACTTTTATGCTGCGTCAGCTCGAAGCCGGGGTTGCATCGCTTGCACTGGCCGTGGGCCACACGACGACTCCTCAGCCGCCGACACTCATCAGACAGCTTGAGCCGCGTCCTACAAGATCCTAGAATCTAGAAGCATCTGATAATGCCGTCTTGCTGTGCCAGACGAGTTTCTGGGGCAGGCATCGTCGACAGCTCCCCGAATCCTCCTTGCAGGTGAAAGGTCGGCAGCGCGAGTCGTCATCCAAGAAATAGCCTGGGCAAAGAATCACCAAAAATCAAGCCCACAAGCCCAGCCGCAAACTTCCCCAAGCCAGGAGGCCCGAGTTGCAAGTGTCGCACTGGTCGTTGGCGGATCGGGACTCCACTGCCCTGCAGACCTTACACAGTTCCCCCGGTCCTGCTCGGCAGGTGAAGAGCCTGCACGTGCCGTCATCGCGCAGGCCTCAGTTCCGCCGTGTCTTGGTGCCGGAACCGCCCGTGCTGCTGCAGATGGAACAACTGAGCTCGCATCTGAAGCCAGGATTGCAAGAGGCACATTGGCCGTTTTTGCTGCGATCTTCCAGGGCCCTGCAGGTCTTGCAGGCGGCACCACCTCCTTCGTCACAGTTGAAGGCGGCGCAGGTGAAGTCGTCCGTGAGGAAATGCCCCGGGTTGCAGTCGAGGCATTGGTCGTTTGCGCTTCGAGTGTGTGGAGCACGACACGTCTTGCAACCCATTCCCGGGCCAGTGCTGCAAGTGTACGGCTGGCACTTGAAAGATTCCGTCAGCCCGAAGCCCGGATTGCACTCACCACACTGGCCATCGGCAGTCCTTGCGCTCTGGTCTCTGCAGGCCTTGCACCCGGAACCTTTGCCAATCGAGCATGCAATCCCAACGCATTTTCCATCCTCCAACACGTATCCTGGATTGCATGAGCTGCACTGGAAGTCGGCAGTTCTCTCTGCCAGAGGGACACAGCTGCGGCAGGCATCGCCGAACCCCTTGATGCACTTGTACTCCTGGCAAGTGCCACCTGACAGCTGGTGTCCGGGATTGCAGCTGGCACAATGGTTCACTTTCGTCCGCTCCTCCTGCTCCATGCAAGCAGCACATGCGGAACCCTCTCCAACATCACATGGGATGGCTTCGCAGGTGCGACTGGCTGTAAGCTGGAAACCATCATTGCATGTGGCGCACCGGCTATCCGCATCACATGTTTTACATGCTTGCAGATCTCCAACCTCGCAGATACTGCGCTTGCATGTCAGATCTTCTTGCAATGTGTAGCCACTATTGCAGGAAGCGCATTGGAAGTTGCCAGTACGCTTGCTCTGATCTTGGCACGTCTTGCACGTAGACCCATTGCCAGTCGAGCAAGTAAATGCCCTGCAATCTCCGGCTTCTGTAAGCTGGTATCCTGCCTTGCAAGAGGCACACTCGTCATCCTTTACGCGCTTCTCAACCGCTTTGCAGGTTTTGCATGTGGAGTTCAGCCCTGTGGTGCATGAGTAGGGAACACACGCAAGGGATTCGCTGAGGTGATGTCCTGCAGCACACTCTTCACACTGATTATCTGCCGTCGTCTTCTCTGTATCCCGGCAGGTCTTGCAAAGGGGTGGTGGGCCGAGGCTGCACAGATACGGCTGACATAGCTTCTCCTCCGTCAGGAAGTAGCCGACATTGCAGTCACTGCACTCGCCACCATCACCACACTTCTTGCAGGAAGGGCCGGAGCCCTCTGTGCAATCGCTCGACTTGCACATGAAGTCATCAGTCAGCTCAAGACCGGATTTGCACTCTGCGCATTGATTCTGAGCACTTCTTTCGCTCTGATCTCGACAACTTTTGCAGCCAGCTGTTGTTGCGTTGCACTCGTAGGCTTGGCAACCAGATCCTGGAGCTATGAAGTAGCCAGGGTTGCATTCTGCGCAGTCGCCATCTCCCGTCCTCTCGGCCTGCTCTTTGCAGCTGACACATGCAGATCCATCGCCAGTTTTGCAGGAATAGGGCCGGCAAGTTGCCTGGTCTGTTAGCTCATGGCCGGGGTTGCATGCTGAGCATTGGTCGCGCGTGGTGCGCTCCGCGGGCTGCAAACAACTGCTGCAAGCCGTGCCGTTCCCCACGTTGCAAGCAAAGGGCTGGCAGCTCAAGTCCGACAGGTTTCTGAAGTATCCAGGATTGCAAAGCGCACACTGGTTGTGCCCCGTGCGCAGCCCTTGCACGAAGCAAGCTTTGCAGGCGCTGCCGTCACCTACCTCGCAGTTCCATCGATGGCACTTGGAGTCCCCACCCAAGAAGTAACCTCAAGGGATCAACAGCTAATAACTGCAACTGAAAATGCCAGAACAGCACTTGACCTTGCTTGGTTCCGGCCTTCATTGCACTGCGCGCATTGATCCGCGGCGGTGAGCTTCAGTGATGGTCGGCAGGCCTGGCCCCGCAAAAAAGAAAGGAGTGCATGAGGCACTTGCCGATACGACGAGTGTGCGCTTTACCCTCGGTAACCTCGCCTTACAGCCCATTCCCATTCCGGTCTTGCAAGTAAAAGGCTGGCACTTCCCGTTGGACAAGAGCTCGTAGCCTTGGTACCCGTGGCCTACGCCGAGTATGCATGTCTTGAGACTAGTGTACTAAAAGTCACTGACTTGGCATCCGGCCATCGTTGCATGCTGCACACTGGCCGTGATCCGTCCGGTCACCCTTCTCTTGGCACACCTTGCACTCTTTGCCCTCACCTGTGGTACAGCTGTAAGCCTCGCATGTCCAGGCCCCATTGGAGTTCGAGAGGAAGAAGCCCGCATTGCAGGATTCACACTCGTCGTGATCAGTCCTGGCCTCTTGCGGCCTGCATGTCTTGCATCCACTACCTTCACCCACTGCACACTGGAAAGGCTCGCATTTCTTCTCGCTGCTCAGAGCGTAACCCGGGTTGCAAGACTTGCATTGGTCAAAGTCGGTCCTCTCTCCTTTTCCCAGGCACATCTTGCAAGCAGCTCCTGGCCCCGTCTTACACGTCAGAGGCTCGCACCGAGTTCCAACAAGGCCAGATCCCGCGTTGCACTCACTGCAATGATTCTTGGTCGTCCTGTCAGCCACTGCTGCACAGACTTTGCAGTCTGTGCTGCTGTCACCCACTCGGCATTCGATTGCCACACACTTGAAGTCCGCCGACAGGGTATGTCCGGGGTTGCACGCCAGGCATTGTCCAGGTTTCGTTCTGTCCAGTCTCTCCCGGCAAATTGCGCACTTCGACCCCTCCCCCTCGGCGCACAACAGGGGCTGGCATTGAAAGTCCGCAGTCAAGCCATAGCCAGGGTTGCAAGCTTCACACTGGTCGTCAGCAGTCAAGTCAGCAGAGGGCTTGCAGGTTTTACATGCCTAGGCTGCAAAGACTCTCGACCGGCGCTTTACAAAGCAAGCGCGTACGACTAGCACGGAAGCGCGCTTCAAGACAAGAAGCCGGTCCCTGACCAGTGCTGCACAAGTACTTGGAGCAGGTGAAGTCATCCTGGCAGCACTTCTCACACTGGCCTGAGAGTCATGTCCCTAGCCAGAGCAGACCTCGCATGCGACATGCATGTGAGGACGGATCACTAAACCTTTGTCAAAAACACTTCCTGGTTGAGCACGTAGCCCGCATTGCACTCGTCGCATTGATTTTCTGCGGTGCGTTCGCTTTGAGACCTGCACTTCTTGCCTGTCAGAAGAAGGTGGGATTGGTACTGAGTTGAAAGCGCAAGTAGTCAAGTACTGTATAGGTAATTATTTAGGCCTCTATATTATAGTACCCTTTTTAATCCCTTATAGTAGCCCTTATGGACCCCATCAAAGGAAACACATGCCAGGGTCACATCCCGGCCCCGACGCAGCTTGGCAGCTGAAGGGTTGGCATTTCGCACCCGACAAAGCGAAGCCGGGATTGCAGGACTCACACTGATCTGGAGCGGTTCTTAGCAATGGTGCTCTGCAACTTTTGCACAAAGATCCACCTGCGACAAGAAACGACCAAGGACAAGGACTTAACAGTCCGAACGCAATGCTGCAGGTTCGAGATGTGCGAGCATGGCCCTGCCTCCGGTCCTGCAAAACCACAGACGGCAAGCAAAGGATGGTGTCAGCTGATACCCTGGACGACACTTCTGGCATTCGTCGCCAGAACCACAAGTTTGGCAGCTGGATTCTTTGTGGGAGCTGCACGGAGACAGGACACACAAGCCCTCCTCATTGAGTGCGTATCCTTCATTGCAAGCTGCACATTGACTGTGAGCTCTCCGATGCCTGGGGTCCCTGCACACCTTGCACATGTTTCCGGATCCAGTCCGACAGCTGTACTGTCGGCATGTCCCATCGGCAAGAAGTTCGAATCCATCATTGCACTGGCTGCATTGGTTTGGCCCAGTAGCTTGGGCGACGTCTTTGCAAACTTTACAGGAAGCGCCAGTCCCCGTGGAACACTGCAAAACTGAGCACATTAAGTCCTCTGTCAGAGCATAGCCGGGGTTGCACTCCGCGCACTGGTCATCTGCGGTCCGCATGTCCATGTCCAAGCATCGTTTGCAAAGTGTACCAGGTCCCTCATCGCAAACGAAGGGCTCGCAATAGTGGTCGACCGTCAGCGAATACCCAGGCTGACACTCTTGGCACTGCTCATTCGCTGTCCTTTTCGACTCGCCTGATCATGCTCGACACTAAGGAGGGATGTGCATGGCCACAACACACATGCCCTAGCATCACTGCATAGCATGCCGTGAAAAAAACATGGCATTCCCATCAGAAGCCTCTGCAAAGTTTGCATCCTGTGCTTGGCCCGGTGGAGCAGGTGAAGGGACTACATTTGAAGTCCGCGGTCAGCTGATAGCCGGCGTTGCATTCGATGCACTGGTCCTTGGCTGTTGCAGATGAGACCACTTCCATGACGAAGACAGACACCCTTGCCAGCTTGCCAGCGAGGCACATCTGCCGTGCTGTCTTTCGGATTCTGGCATTTCTTGCAAAGTGCCTCGGGCCCAGTTTCGCAGAGAATTGGCTGGCATGTAGAGTCATCTGCCAGGAGGAATCCTGCCGGAAGGTGGCAGAGCAGATCGTTGCAAAACACCATTACCCCGCAATCAGACATGGCATGACCAAACCCATGCAAAACATTCCGATGTCCTCGGTTGCATTCAGCACACTGGTTCCTGCTTGTTCTAAGGGCCACATCCTCGCATGTTCTGCATGAGGAACCGGTACCTCCCAGCTGGTCAGCTGCTCGCATCTCTGCTCCAGAGCTACACAAGCCTTCCGAACCTCCCGCCTGCGGTGCAGGTGAAAATCTCGCAGGAGGCTTCAGATGTCAGGCCGTAGCCGGGGTTGCACTCAGCGCACTGACTGTGCCCCGTCCTGTCCCCTTCGACTCTGCAAGTTTTGCCTTGGGGCTCGGCTTCCCTCAAGCCACGCCAACTTGAAAGAGTGTAATTTGCCACAGCTTCGCTCATGAATTGCGAGCCCAGAAACAGGCATCAGCAGCTCCGGTCTCGCAGGTGTACGGCTTGCAGGTAAGATCCCCAGCCAGGGAGTAGCCAGGATTGCACAAAGAGCACTGGTTTTGACCAGTCCTCTTCGACTGGTCGGAGCAAAGCTTGCAAAGAGCCCCTGGGCCCTCGAGGCAGGTGAAAGGCTTGCATAGCATGTCGTCTCCCAGCAGGTAGCCAGGATTGCCTCAAGAGCTAGCAGCCAGCATGCATCTATCGACAAGTCACTTGCGACTGTGATCCTCTTCCATTCCCAATGCGGACCAGTGGCATTCTGCACATTGATTGTTTGCCTGGGCAAGGGCAACAAACGACGGAGATCACTCCAATTCAATTCCATCAGCTGAAGCCAGTCCAAGCCACGGTCAAAGCTTGGTTGACTGGCGCCTTGCATTCCTCGAGACTGTAGGATGCTGTTCCCGCAGAGGGCTTCCGATGACCATCTTCGCACTTCTCGCCAGACTTGATGCAGGAGCATTCCCTCAAATGCGAGCTTCCGTTTGATCTCACACTGATGCAGATGCATAGGCGCCCGTGCAGTGCCGAGCTTCCAGAAGCTTGAGCCGGTGTCGAGAATCTCAAACTGCCCCTGGACAGCCACACACTTCAAGCCCTGCTAACTGCAAGCTGTCATGCCTGTCCTGCCCGCATCGATTGTCGTTGCACACAGCGTTGGCACAGTTTGCAGGAGAGATTAGTTTGTTGCTGGTGTAGATGACGAGCTTCCGTGAATCAGGGCATGACCTGAGGGCTCGAGGAGTACATCCATCTCGGATAAATATTGTGTCGTACTTGTCTAGGGATTCAGCCAGGCGTCATGCCGGTAGAGGCTTTTGCCACCAATGGTTGGTGGCCCTTGTCTGCAACCTCACCTCGACAAACCTGCCAAGACCCCACGGCTCAACACGGCATCACGAAGCCCGCTCTCCCCCAGTTGTCACACTTCGCACCGCACCTTGCATGCCTCATCCGGTCCGGTGCTGCATGTGAATGACCCGCAAGAGTGAGCTTCATTCATCTCGTAACCATCATTGCACTCACTGCACTGTCCTTACATGGGCATGCCGGCTTACCAGTACAAGAGAGCTTGCAGCATTCAGCGCCCGGTGCGCCAGGCCCCATCTCGCCGAGTCTCCATCGGCAGTGCGCTCCTCCTGTGGCCGGCAAACTTTGCAGGCAGCTGCCTCGCCTGCGCCAGAGAAAGGGGCCGAATCCACTTAGAGAAGCTCAGGCTCAACAGCTCTCCGCCTGTAAGGCACGAATATGGCTCGCACACATCATCCAGCGTCTTCTTGTGTCCAGGCTCACACTCAGAGCACTGGTCGTCTCGAGTTCGAAGGCTTTGCTGGATGCACACTTTGCAGCCTTTGCCAGCATTGCAAATAAATGGCAAGCACTCGGATCCCTTGCGGTGGAATCCGGGACGGCACTCCTTGGCACACAGAGACTGCGGCCTAAACCTCGACTCTACACAATCCACGAAATCTGCAACCGCGAACTCCCGCCGAGGGCCCCACCTCTCCGACCTCTCCGGCTCTCGCACCCTCCAAGGAAAAGGAGGCCGGCGCCAGTTCTCCTCCAGACCAGGGACCCTGTGCTCTTCGACTCTTCGTGGAATCAGGGGACTCAGCAAGCGGTCCTTGCCCCAGATGGCATCCCTGCAGGCTGTAGGGCAGGCCGGCACCTCACGGCAGAACCGGATGCATCCCCGGACACACCAGAAATAGAACAAAGAGCTGGCCAAGAAGCGCGAGCATGGAGTAGCAGAGGCACGCCCCAAATGTCCGGGGCCACAAGATGCCAAGACATTGAAGCTTGCCATGTCCAAAGAAATCTCTGTGATGAGGTAACCATCTCCGTCCTGACATGCAGGCGCGCCTCGTCGCTGAGCTAACACCATGACCATTTTGTCAGTCAGCTTGCCTTTATCTCCGGCGCAATACAGGAATGGATAGATGATGCCGGCGGCTCAGCCATCGCCTGCACCGCCTGCCGGACAGCTTGGCTCAGTTCCGCAATTCGCAGGTCAGGTGTTCTGCTGTGGCCTGCACAGCACTGTTACCGAATTCGGTGCGCGAGATGACGCCATCCTGGGTTGGAGGCAGGGGTCCAGTGCCCTGTCTCATTACAGACTGCTGGCTGCCCTGGATGCCGGCACGGTGCCCCATCTGCATCAAGGAGGTGGAACTGCCGAGAAGGATCCGAAGCTGCAAGAATTCCAAGAGGGCCAGAAAGGCCACCGCGGCCAGACTTTAGTCCCTCACAAAAGCAAAGCATGAAACATCTAGGCCGCTAGGACTAGGATTCAGATCTGCCTGGACCAGCTCCTCTTCAGAGAGGGTATCGTCGGAGTCCGTGTCCCACTCATCGAATGCCCTGTTCAGTCAAACTATAACTCTGATCTATCATGAAATGAAGCCTTGCCACCGGCTTCCGAAGCGTTTGAGGGACATGGCCTCGCCTGTCATACGTCTCCGCATCGGCCCTGCCAGTCAATCGGCCTTCATCGAACATGGTCTTGGAGACCAGGTTGTCCTTCAGGGTTCCAGTAAGCAAGAAACATCTCTGCGTCTTGCAAGCCCAGGACAAGGCTGCAGTTATCTGCAGCTGCGTCGTCGGACGACGGTCAGAGGGCCCTCGCAATATGCACGACACATCTATTTTCAAAACCCCTGTCAGATGCGAAAGGATCTTTCGGCCATGCAGCACCCCACCTCAGATCAGAAGACGCCTAAAAGAGGCTTTCGATTCACAAGCGCGGGAAGACGGAGTCCCACAGAGAATTGGCAGACGACTGGCAGCGGCTACGCCAAGCCACGATCGGCTGTATGAAGTCTTTACTGCCTTGTGCGCAGAACACTGCCTCTCTTCATCAACTTGCAAAGTGAACATGTCAAAGCACCACAACATGAATGCGACCGGACCGCATGGATGCTTGCTGTGCGAAGGAATATCAACACCTGCGCCATGCCCACGGCCGACTGGAGACTCGACTCTGGCTCTCTGGCTGTGCAGCAGGTGCCGAGGATTGCAGAGTCTGAGGAGAAGGCAGCAAACAGCTTCATTGATTCAGAGACAGGCTAGCCGCTAGCCCAGCTCAGATCTCCTGAGGCAGAGAGGGTCGAAGGCATGTGTAAGCACATCCTGAATGTTTCCAGCGCCTGCTGAGCAGATCGCCTGCTTCCTGAGTTGCAGAGACTGACCTGCCTTTTGAGGCTCTGAGCAAAAGATTTGGCCCAGGATCCGACTGATCGGCAAGTACAGGCTGCACTCAAGGGAGCCTGCTCTGCTGAAGAAAAAAGGAACAACAAAGAAGCAACAAATGCCCCGAACGCAAACGGCCTTGCTGACGAATGGCCCGCGCTCACATGGCACACGTCAACAGCAGCCCCCCTTGAGCCGCTGAAGGCTGCGCACGGCGAGCCAGCAAGTGCGCCGATGCGTTTTCTATAAGAGCCTGATCCTAGATGCCCCAAGAACTTGGCATCGCGAAAGGGATGAAGCGCTTTGGGCTACTCTCTTGCATAGATTCACCAAGCAAAGTTGACGCGTCTGCACGCAGCCCGCCTTCTTGCCCTGTCACTTGCTTCCGCCTTGCGTAATGGACCATTGTTCCAGATGATAAGTCGTTTAACTACCTCCGGATGTGTCAGAAGGTGCTTCCCACATGGTCAAGGTGGTGTTCGATGCTTCGACTCGGACGATCAGGACGGCTCGAAATCTTACTCTGGTGCTGTGCGAAGTGGAGCTTTTACCGAGAAGCACGACAATGCATGGATGACTATATCACAGGTGCCAGGCCTCACAGCTTGAGAGCTTGCTGCGCAGGCTGGAGGTGTCCTGCTCAAGTGCAAACGGCTACCGTCTAGCGAGCCTTCCGTTGACAGATCAGTTTTCAAGCAAGAACTCCTGTCTGAGCTTCTCCGCTTCCTTCTGCTCGGCAGCCAGCTCACACAGGTGCGTCTGCCACATGCTCAACCTGGGAATCACTGTGACACCTCTCCTCCCCGCTCCCCCACCCCGCGTCGTTGCGCTGCAGCCTGCTCTGGCGCTCTGGCCGTCGCAAGGCAAGCACACACTCTTTGTCTCAGCAGAGGTCTAAAGAGGAGCCGAGACCATGGCTGTTTACGCATCTCATCCTTGCCAAACGCCGCAGTTACATGCAAGCAATGTGCCGCAGACACTTGTCGTGCTGATTTGCCGTATGACGAGGTCTCGACAAAACTCATCATCTCTGACTCCAGAGCGGGCCTTGAGACAACGGTGGAAGTTTACGCTGGATGCCGAGACCGTCACGGAAAAATGGAACAGCAGTCAAAAACCAAAAGCAAAGAAGGTATCGGCCCAGGCTTCCTTTCTGCCTGCACATGCCTCTAGAGGTTGGCCAGCAACAACCACCAGCGTTGAATCAAGGCTTTGGGGTAATGCAGCAGGGGTGCTAGTGCCTTCAACCAGAATGTCCAGCCACAAGTCATTGCTTATACACAAGTACTCCCACTTGGATATCGCAGGTTTGGCACGAGTTCAGCAGTTGCACCTTGCTGTGGGGTCCCAGGACCCCTGCTGAGTTTCGATTCCCACGGCCCGTCATTCAGAAATCCAGGTAACGAGCGCTGATCTTCAAATTCGTCTTAAAGCAATAACACAAGAGTTCCTTGCAACGGCATGCGGCCGCACGGAAGGAAGTTGAGTCTGATTCAAAGGCTTTCCCGGAAATCTGTGCCCAGCAAAACGAAACAAAGCGTATGATATGTCACAAAGAAAACATAAAGACGACAGGTGGAGGCCCTGCATTTGAGCCTCGCAAAAGTTATTGATATGATGGATATCGGTTTGCTGATGAGCAGTGAAATAAGGGGAGATGCCTGGCAGCCCACCAAGGAAATATGGGCATGGCATGGCATGGCCCGCAAACCAAATGACAGATACTGTTCCGAAAGCAACGCGGTTATGGTGCTGCTCAGAGATCGGACGCGAGGCATGAAGCCGGGTTTCGGCGCCTGCGACCGTCCTCCAGCTCTTCAAAGTCCCGGCTCAAGCGGCGCCTCTCCTGTCCCGTCCCAGTGATCATGGAAGGCCGTATGCAAAGAAATGACACTCCTCTCCGCCACGACTTCGACGCTTTCCCGGCGTCTTGAAGGTTTCCACCTGGCAATGTCTGCATCGTTTTGCTACGCGTAGCTCCTTGTGGCATGGCCGTCAGATACCCGAGCCTCATTGCTCCGATCTCGAAGGGGGGATGCAGCAGCTAAGACCTGTCCCAACACTCTCAGATGACTGGGATCCCATTTGGCGCTGCATCGATCTTTCAGCCCCAGACCAGGCCCAGACTCTCCTCCATGCCTCCCAGAAACGAAAAGGTCAAGAATCTTAAGCCTCGCAAACACCCCCCGATTACGTGCGATCTTCGAGAATCTCGGCCCCACATTATGGTCAAAGTCTCGTGCACATGGAGCCTCAATTCGCCTCAGACGCTTCCGGACCTTCAACTTGAGCCACGGCGACAAGTACCGGGAAAGGTTTTACTGTGAATGACAGTTTAGTTGTGAGGTCAGTCCTGCAATCCAAGCAACCAGAACCACACCCACCTCCCCAAGCACGCCCATTTCATACAGCTTTGCGAGCTGCTGGCAGGTTTGGACCACAAGCACGGACGAAATTCCGCGAAGCAGACAACCTGCGCTTTGTCCTTGCATGCCTGCATGGGCATTGGTTTCTTTCTACTGTACCAGTGTCAGAACTTTGAAGTGCCCTTGCGGCTCATGCTGTCGGTCCGACACATTCCTAACCTCTAGCAGCTTTCTATGACACTATGAACGACAGATGCGTTGTGAGACGCTGATGCCGCTCAGCAGCCGCAGCAGCCAAACTTGTTCTTACCCTTCTTCGGTTTCTTACCTGGCTTCCTGAGATCCTTGGATTGTGTCTTGACCTCAGACTCTTGCTGAGTTGCACCTGCCAAAGGATCCATCAATGGAATCGAGGCATTGGTGGCAGGAAGTGCCGAAGGAACACCAAAGGCGGAGCCCGAAGCAAGCGGTGAACCTGCTGGCAATGAAGTGAGCATTGGGGCCTGGGCCTGTGGAGTACCCACGACTACGAAAGACTGCGCCATCGGGGACTGGGATTGCATCACAGGTGTGCTGGCCGCACCCAAAGACTGCATGAAGGGGCTGCCCGTACCGACTGACTGCATTACGGGCGTGTTAGTCGGAGTTGGAGCCGATTGGACCAGCTGCGGCGCACTTGCGTTCGATTCCACACCTGACTGAACGGCACTGGGATCAACGGCCAACGGTTGCTGTGGCACAGGACCTGTGCTGCCCATTGGATTAGCCACAATGGTTGTCGGCATGCTTGTGGGCATGCTGTATGCGGGTGCCGACGTGACAGGGTATGAGCCGGCAGGGTATACATATTGCGTTGCTGGAAGTCTCGTCGGCATGGGCATGGAAGCAGCTGGAGGCATCTGGGTACTCGTTGGCAGTGCCGGCTGGATCCAAGTCGATGTTGGGAGCGAGGCCAGCGGAACACCACCGGTATACGTGGTCGCCATGCTGGTGGTGGGCATGCTGGCAGTTTGATACACGATCGGGGCCGATGTGCCGTATTGGATGCCTGCTGGAACTGTCTGCACACCGGGCGCCACCGATCCCGCAACCTGCGTCGGGAGAGCCGCAACGGTTTGTGCACCAACCTGTGTTGTTGGCAACGCCATGACCAAGCAAGAGCTCCCAGCCAGCAACTTCTAAAATCTACCCGCCTGTCCCTGTTAATCCTGACTGCACAACGCGACCGCGGGCATCATTCAATCAAACGACACATGCCAGCTCGGAAACCTCAATTTGATGCAAACCGCAAAACCCTGCGCGCTGCCTTCTTTTGCATCCAAGCTGAGGTTCAAAGCATTTCCAAGCAGACATTGCCGCAGGAAGAGGGGCCCCCAAGCCCAATAGCAGAGATGATTGCCTAGTTGCAACATGCGCAACGCTTCTTGTCTTTTTGAGCTTTGCCCTTCTTCTTTGGCTGCTGCGATGTCTGC
Source organism: Symbiodinium sp. CCMP2592 (assembly GCA_905221615.1). Lineage (NCBI taxonomy): Eukaryota > Dinophyceae > Suessiales > Symbiodiniaceae > Symbiodinium > Symbiodinium sp. CCMP2592. Next base: position 39,098 of record CAJNDT010001025.1, read on the forward strand.
GGCATGTGAAAGTTGGTCAAAGCCTCACCAGAGGCATGTACATCATCGCGAGATGCTGCTGGCTCCGACGGCTCCGCTGCCACCTCCGGTTCCGCCACCAGGGCCGGAGCCGCCGGAGCCGCCGGAGACCGGCTGCAGGGGGCGGACAAGGACAACGGGCTGCCTTGCGATGGAACTGCTGGTGTTGCTGCAACCGGCGAAGCCATACTCAAAGGCGACACTGCATGAGAAGAGGATTGCCATTGAGAAGGAGCCCCACATTGCATTGTGTAGTGTGCCGACTGAACGGGGGGCAATGGGGGGCTCGAGACAAGCTCGGGCGGCAACTGCCTGGCGGCGGTTGCCTGACCTGCAGCCACGCAGCAGCCCTGGGCCGGAGGGAGTCCTTGTGCGTAGATGGAACCAGCCGGCATGGATGGGAACGGCACCGCTCTCGGCTGATATGCGTGCATGCCTGGCGTCGCATAGGAGCTAGATATAATCCGCACAGTGCCAGCCGGATATGGGGCAGCAGTACTGGACGGAAGCCGGGTCACCGGCTCCATCATCATGGCTGGCCGTTACAACCCGAATAGCAACTCAAATTGTGTCCGTCATGGGCATAGGGCTACGGCTACGGCATGGCGCGGCAGGCTGCAAGTCTGCCTTCTTCACCGAAGGGTACTGTCTGCTCTCATGGGTGCCGGACTTTTCTCCCGAGGAGAGATATGTCCGAGAAGTAACGGGAAGTCTGTCCAGCTCCGAAACACCGCCGCAAAAAATCTGTTTATGGTCATCCATGAATGCCTGACTCCAGAAATGCAGGTCGACAGAGCCCGTTGCCTAATCACAAGCAGCTGTTGCACCGAATTCAAGACCCTTCTTGGTCTCGTTAACATGATTCGTGGAGAATCCTATGTTCAACAAACGACTTGTCGGGAGACCGTGCTCCGAAAAGAAGATTGAGTATTCGTGAATTCAGGAGGATAGACCAAAAACATGTCGTGGTTCACCCGACGTATGTGCCTGCTCACACCAGACGCACTCCGGGAAGTAGAGACGGTCACCGGTGGTCACATGAAGACTTCCGAACATTTTTCTGGGGAAGAGCTTGCCTCAATCAACTGCAGGTGACCATCCTACGAACCAGCCGAAGTGGCTGGTTCCCAAGAATGGCCTGGTGCCGGCACAGCTTAAAAATCGCAGCTCTGAATTTCCCCAACCGGTTTTAATGCCCGGGCTGGGACCCGCAAAGCAGACCGATTGCACGGCGCGTGCCAAGAACTTGCTGTAGCATCACGAGCATCCATGAGATCCACTGTGGGCATCGCTCAGCATGCCACCACTCTCTGGTGCGTGTTCTTACCAGTAAGTACATGCACAGACTCACACTGCTGGTATGCCGTAGTGCAGCAACACTACGCACATCACCAGACTTCTGGCATTGTTCAGAAAAAGGGAGCCTGAAACTCACTTAAGACATTCACTGGGTTGGGTTGTGCCCGCCCCCTGCTCCTCCACTGGTATTTCCATGCGCTCCACTAACAACCTCACAGGGAACTCGCAGCATGTCGTTGCAACTGCAAAACAGGCAGGCCTGCTGCACCGGTGCGCAAAAGCCGGGAACTCCGGAAGCCAAGTAAAGTCTTCCAGAAGCATGGATGACACCTCATCCTCGGAGAAGTTGCTCTTAACCGAATATGTATGTGACCTTTTCCACCAACTTCGACCCTACAGCATGCATCAAAGAGTCTACGATAAGCTTCAGTCCACGATAAGCTTCATTTTCCCAGAAACATCCCAATTCACGAACAAACCACAAACACACACACACACACACATTGGCACACCGATACACAGACGCACATACACAGACGCACACCCACTGCACAGAGGGCGCAATTCCAGCAATCGCGACGGCGCGCACACGGCCGGCGCAAGCAGTGCGGGCAGCACCGTGTTTCGGAAGGGTAGAAGGTCTGGAAGCGGGGGGTCAGACGTGTGGAGGCACCGGCCGAGCCCTGGCAAATCGGGTCTTGTGGGATACACCAGTGGTCCGACGACTGCGAGCCAGGAGAGCCAGCATCCGGCTCGGTGCCTGACGCCTGTGCGCGCACCCCACACCTCAAGACCCAACGAGTTTTCCTGGAAACCTCTGCTCAGTGGGCAGCCAAGGCTTCTGCCATGCTTGCGACTTAGGCTCATGCAGACCACGATCACCCGCATGAATTGGAGGGTATCAAGCAAAAGAAAGTTGAGGTAGCCAAGACCCATTTATGGCTCCTGAATGCCTGCGAGAAGCCTACTGCCTTCGAAGCTAAAGTTGGATGAAGGCATGTCTGTTTGCACACGGACTTGCTTATGAGGGGGCTGTGCATATGAGTGCACGACGCCTGGCCTCGTCCGAACATGTCCGAACCTTTTACTACTCAGCTGACAACACGTCAGAACTTCTGTCTCGCATTGTCTCGAGTCTCGCATGAAGAAACATCAGCAAAGATTGAGGTAGGCTTCAATAACTTTGCAATGGCATGCTACCGACCCGCATCGTCCGTAACCTCAACCCTTAACGAGGGCCTTCACGGCTGAGCAGCGAGCTATCTGTTGGCTGAACCTACCCTGCTCCAATGCGACAATCTACGCTGCGGATTTCCTGGACCGGACCAGCGCTGGACACCTACACGACTTTCTGCAGTTCTTCCCTGCGTCAGGAGACCTGGAGAAAGAGGTTTCCTTGGGCCAGCCGTTTTGACCCCGAATTCTTCACAAAGTGCTCCAAGAATCCACTTCTGCGTTGCACAACACCTCCTGCCCGGATCTGGAAAGAAGGATACGGCCATGTCGTAACAGTCGACGTCGTTTCCACAGTAACAGGCGGATGCACACTGACGTCCACCTGCACCTGAGCATGCTCAAGCAATTTTGCAGTACGTGCCACCACCACTGCATGCCACTGCATTCTGAACAAGATACTTTTGTACACTCCAGCCAACCCACCTGGGACGGACGTTCAAACCGTCGCCGCCAGCATCTTCACCATAATCTTGGAGGACCGGCGACGCCTCCTGAACTGCAAAGCCGTTTTCACTGAAGTCCTGGACAAATTCACCCAGTCGCGGATGTCTAGGGTTGTGCTACGACACGTTCACATCGCGAATGGGATGTAAGATGTGAAACTCCACATGCCACAAGCGGTCATACGTGTCGTTCACATGAAGACGGCACACCCCTTCACTTCGGAGGCTGTGGCGTCAGATCAGCCGGAGGAAACACGGAAACGAACCTGGCATTCAAACCTGCAAGCATTGCAACCACTAAGCTTCGAACCGTCGTCGCTTCTTCTGGCCTTTCATTTTCAAAGTTTCACAGAGCAGACAAGCCAGACACAAAAGTCACGAGTGGCCTGTTAAACCAATGCTGGGGAGGTGTCGGCATTGTTGCCACCTTTGCAGCCAAGTCAACCGGCAGCTTCGCTGGTGCTGGCAAGCACACAAGCCGAGCTTCCTATTGCTTAGCTTGATTCGCAACCAGGCGGCCGGGAGTGGAGACATCTCTACGGCCAAAGCTTGCCGCAGCCTGGGAACCACTGGAGCTGCAATGATGAACGGAATGCTGGGCAGTCGTACAAACTGCGAGGTGACATGGCAGCAATGCAACCTAAGCTCCCAAGCCCCACAGAGGCATAAGATCCAGATGCCGCCGAGCTCTGCTCCTCCTTGCACTATGTGCGGGAAGCCCGTTACGACTTCCTTCTAGCGCATTTCTAGCGCTGTCAGTGGTCGGTACTACGAGCGATTGCACCGGTACGCTCGACATTGCTGTTGCTTTCAATCGCTGTCGAGTGCATCGCGCGGCTAGGAACCTCTCCTGCTCTTTCGTCGCAGTACGGGCAGGATCCACATGCCGGAGTTCGGCGACACTGTGGGCGAAGCTGCAATTGTTGGCATGACAAGTGCCGGACAAAAACCGGGCGCACCTCCACATGGCGCAACAGGCACGTTTCATCAACCACGTATCCGCGACTGAAACTTGCACGCTGAGTACCGGTCCACTTTGTTTTCCTTACGGAACATGCGAACCATGTCCACGGGTAGTCCACAAGGAAACTCAGCCAATGTGCTTTGGAAGACCAGTTTCGTAAGATCGGGCCGGTACACGAGCTCGTCCAACTGATGAGCGAAGGTGCAATTTCCCTGGACGAATGCATCAAAATCACGATAGCTCACACTCATTCTCTTCATGACGCATGTGTCCCCAAGTCCTCGTACCGACAGTACCCTTTCGTAAAATGTTTGCATAGCTTCGTCCTGACACGGGCGCAACATGCACCACGCACTCGCTGAAAGCCTGGCCAAGTCGCAAACATCGAGGTCATAAAGATGAAAAGCAAAGCCGCTCACAAATCGCGAAAACATGAAAAGAACCAAGTGTCTTAACCAGGTGCTTGGGTGGATCAGACGATGTCGGAAATCGGCTTGTTGGCATACCACATGGGCCTGGAACCGCATTTGGACAGCTTGCACAACAAACCCTCCATGCACAATACAATTGGGTGCGCTCAGGCCGCTTCGACGATAATGGGCCTCAGACCCACAGGCTTCCCCAGCTGAGCATTTGCTAGTTGAAATTCGCACGGGCAGACAAAATCCACAAGGCGAACCTTCAGCCCGAAAATCCAGCCGGAAATATGGTCAGGCACCCAGATCACCCAGTTATGTTGAGCCACATGCCTGACACCGAACAATCTCGTGTACAAGCATAGACCTTCGAGCATCTCGTGGAATTTCTCAAGGCTACCAAAGACAACAAATCACGTCACATGCAATTGAAAATCGCAGGAATAAAACTTGCAAAAGCGTCGGAGCTTGCAGAGCTGCGATTGGCCCGTCAGATCAAAGCCTCACAGCTGCAGAGCTGGCGAGTGGCGTGCGGCCATATGCAGTCCGCCACGTCAGACAAATTGCAATCGGGCACGCAGCCACGCGGCAGGCGGCCCGGAACTGACGCACCCACAGGAAATACACTTGTTCTCGGTTAAGTCCTCGCCGCATGACCTTTTTGGTGCTTGTTGGCATCGAAATCGTCCACGTTGTGGGGTCACCCATGCCGCTGCGGAAGGCTTTCAAGATTGCGAGCCTCACGGGCCGTCAGAAAACTTCGCAAGGAGTGGCGATGATTTTTTCCTTCACGGCATCGTTTTGAAACCGTTCTAAAACGCACGGTCCCGGTGCACAGACGGCTTACGGAGCTGTTTACACAACACGGCTCGGCATGCGACTGTGCTCCGGCCCTTCGTGCACAGCGCACGTCATTAAAACACTCGTGCACAACGGGTTCCGCACCTCCACCACGTTGGTGAGAAGGAGGTGCAGCACGGGGGGGCACAGGACAACGACTGCCATGATGCCGCTCCAACGCAGGACCCAGGCGGCTTGGGCGCCGGGCCAAATGATGGCATGCACGCTCGCAGCACGCACGCGGAAGATCGCGCAAGCAAGCGAACGAAGTTTTGTCCGCACCTTTTTGACAAAATTGGCCCCATGCCAAAATACCAGACGGCAGTGCTGAGCTCCTGGTAAGGTTTTCGGCGTTTGCGCCTGGCGGCATTTGCATGTTCCACACCAGCACATACACCAGCGCAGGCAGCCGTCCTGGTGGTGCTCCCGCCCGACGGGCAGATTGAACTGACGAATGCAAAGTCAACAGGTAACGGAGGATGAGCACCGTGAGGGGCCAGCAAATGCTCTTGACAGAGCATTGCGAACTACAATCATGACAAAGCGTGGGAATGCCGTAGTATGATGAAGTGTGCGTGCCAGAAGAAAAAAGCCACTTCACACAATTCCGAACGCCAAAAGCAACCGTGTCCCCCGAAGCTGCATGTCGACCCTTCTGCTTGCAAGGTAGATTTGAATCTTGAATTTATGCACTCCCTCCCCGCCATCAGCTGCTTCTCACTGCTACTCCGGACTTTTCCTTCAGTTGCACGTAAGCATTTCCGGTCTCAAGACTCTGTTCGCAGTCCACAGCTTCAGGTCTTCAAGGGCCCAAGCCCCAGGCCCCGCTAACGCTCGCAAGGGTTGAGCGGCGAAGTTGGCAGCAGCACGCAGAAACTTCTCGGGTAACCTTCCGAATCCATCAGGAGTCGCTCCAGGTGCCGCAGTTCTTGGTGCCTCGAGTACAGTCTGCCCACTCATCGTCCGACATCTCTCTGCCATTCTTCTCTTGCTCCCGTGTCCAAGCACCGCACCCCAAACAGTACTCCTTGCAGGTACTGTCAGCGACGCTGTCGCAGAAGGACAGGCTGTCCTTTTCCTCTTGGGTGTACAATGACGATCCGCTATCGCTATTGCATCCTTGAAGACATACGAGGCAGAACCCAAGTGCAGCGGCAAGAAGTTGCATCATCATGGCCCGCATGGTCGACGTCACTCAGGGGAGAACACTGCAACTGTTGGGGCTACCGAGCTGCTGCTGAGCCGACGTCAAACATAGAAATCGTGTGATGTCGCAACAACAGGCTGGCTGCAACCTGGAACGGCAGGGTTGACTTCAGGATCAATGCAGGGACCGAGCTTTCTAAGCCTTTTGCGGTGTCAGTTCAGGGGCAACGCAAAACGATGCGATGCCTTTTTGCTGTGCCGGCGCTAAAGCAATGAGGCACCGCAGTCGCCCGTGTAAGCCAGTTGCACACTGCGCCGTGGATAGCATGTAAGTATCTCCAGTGTGCCCGTGCACTCGAAGCCTGCTAAACACCGAAAACACATGAACAAACCTGACTGGCATGCTACTGACAAGCGCAGAACTACAGCAATCTTTTGCAAAACCAATAAGCTGGCTTCTCAAGAAGACGTTCTCCCTCTCAAGCTCGCGGCTTCGAGCCGCTAGCGCGGCCGGGCACTGATCAACTGCAAGGTCTCTCGAGCCTTAAGTTCTAAACTCTTTGAGGTCTTGGCTTGCGGATTCAGGGCGCTGGGGGTGAAAGGGATGATTGGCCGATGTGCAACTTACGGATCGTCTTGGTGCCTACTGGCTCTGCAGGGCCATGATGTCGGCGTCGTGGCCGTCCAGGGCCAAAGCCGCATCCACGGCGGTCCGCTGGACGAAGGGGAGCAGGGCAGTGGCAATCTGGCTCACTTCGGGAGCGGTGGCGTGCAGGGCCACCGCGGCCGTGAGGTCGCTGGTGCTTGCATCGCTGCTGTCGTGGGATGGTTGGCTAGCTTCAGGTCCACCGAAGCGGGCGTGCTCTTGCCGTCGACCTCCACCTGGAGTGCGTCCAGGGCCGATTGGTTGGCTTTGCTGGCCAGCCCCAGGGTCAGGCTCGTGCTCGCGGCCACAAGCCCGGAAACGTTGGCCACGATGGAGCCCTCTATGACTGCCAAGTCCGCGGCCACAGCATAAGGAGTCAAGTCCGGCGGCGGGGGAATGGCTGCGACCTGGACGTGCAGCGCCGCGACGGCCGCGCTGTTGGTGCCGATGTCAGCGGCGTTGGCCGCAACGTCGCTGCTGACGGCGGCCGTGTCCAGCGGGGGCGTGTAGGCCGTGAGCACCGTGGCGAGCTGCCCGGCGGTGATGCCGGTGGTCTCCGAGGCCTGCCCGTTGTTTAAGATGTTGCCAGTGATGGAGGATTCGAACAAGAACATTTTTACTTATGTCACGCAAGCGCTGGTCCAGGCGTACGGCGTGTCCAAGGTGGTCGACGGCAAAACAGTGTGCAAGTAACATTCAGAACGTCAGACCCGGACACTGACATGTTTTTCCAAGGTTCTCGAAGAGGGCCAAAAGTGTGCAAACCCATCAGTCGAGGACACCGAATTTCATTACAATCTGATAACTGAGCAAATGGAAGTATATTCGCTGGACCCGGTCCGGCTGCATGTTCTTGAATGCGAACCTCGCCAGATCGCCGGAGCGAGTTGAGATGCCGCTCAGACGGTGTATCGGAGCCCTTTCCACCAGAAATGCGCACATAAACTGATTGTTGTGCCAATGGTTTTCGGCAATTCTCCCGTTTCTGAAACTCGAGTCGTAGGTGCCAGCGAGGATCTCGAGGAAGTGGAGATCGCTGGCCATCGGATAGCGAGGGTACTGAAGCGCGCCCAGCTGCATCTGCGACTCGAGCGAGTTCGCCGAGAACTGGTCCCCGTCGCCGGGGTGCTCGAAGTTCGCGCACTCGCCCAGCGGGCTGGCGAGGTCGCGGAAGGAGCAGAAAGCCCCGAGAAGTTTCGTGTACGCTCGTGCCACCGTTACATTGAAAGAAGTGCTTCCGGCCGGGATGCTGGAGACATGCGTGTGCATGGTGGGGTACGCGTATGCCAAACTGCGGCCCGAGAGTATTTTTTGGTACTTCGTGCAAGGCTGAGTCGAGGGTGACCTGGCTGGCCAAAACTCGTACGTTTTCGATGCTGCAATCGGTGGAACCCTCGCCGAGGCGCAAGGCGTCAGGGCTTCAGCGAACTCTAGCTCAAGGACGAGCTGGAGCTGAGGGGGGAGATATTTGCCGCCTTGGCAGAGGCCGATCAACGTCGGGGCCATGAGGACGTCCTTGAAGCTCCCCGCGGGCACGGGCGCCGGCGTCCCCGACGAGATCTCCCACAAGCCCCTGATGCCCTTGTTCTGAAACCACTCGGCGGGCTTCAAAAGCGAGTACAGGAAGCAGCTGCGCCCTTACTCGGAGATGTCGTCGCAGCGCTGTTCGTTGGAACAGAGCTGGACCCGCTTGATGAAGCAGCTCGGCTCCTGGGTGGAGGGGTTCAGGGCGAGGGTCGTCGAGCAGTTGCGCACCCGAAAGGCTATTTTCACGCTTTCTGCATCGATAAAATCCATCCCACTGCTTAACGCTATTCTAGCGACTCTGGAGGTGGTGGGGGTGAATGTCGACAAACTTGAAAGAACATACTGAATATCACGGCGGCTGTTTATGTAGGAAACATTGCTGCTACCAAGCTTGTAGTCGAGGCTTTTGGCGAGCTCCTACCTACTACGCAGGTTCCGGTTCGTTCCTAAGTTGGTCGAACGACGGCTGAGCACCGAGGGGTCCGCGGTCGCGGGACTGGCGGCTGATGCGGGACCGATCCCTTGGGCGCCGCGCGGGGCGGGCTACGATTTGTTGCGGCGCCTCACTGCCTGAGCTGTCGATGCGGAAGACCTCCGGGCGTTGCGGGCGTCGCAGCTCCTGCACTCGAAATTGGTCCACGGCGCCTCATTCCTCCATCCCATTCAAAGTTTGAACATCCGTGGTCATGCTCGGGCGAGAGGCGTCAGAGTCTGTACTGCCGCCCGTGGCTGCGCCCCAGCCCATCATCTGCGAGGCCGCGTTCAAGCCGCCCTCGAAGGCCCAGGCCGTGCCCAAAAGCGCGGCCCCGGCGCCCGCCACGGCCAAGCTCCCGCCGCTGCGCCCACCGTCCCCGCTGCCGCGAGAGCTCCCTCTCCCAGCATGGCTAGCGCGCCCGTTCCGGCCTCGGCTGCCGTGGCCGCCTCTGCTGCGCCTGCCGCAGCTTCCGCCGCCGTGGCGAAGCCTTCGGACGCTTCAGCTTCCGCGAGCTGCTGCGAGGCGAACTCCTCGATGTTTGCGGCGGCTTGCCTCTCCACCTCCGCCGCTCTCTGTCCGGCCCTCCTCGAGCAGGCGCTCCACCTCCGAGGCCCTCCCGATGATTTGGGGCGGAGCTACCTCGTCGGGTGGCGGCGCCAGGCTAGGTGGTGTACTGGAAATTCGGAGCGTCCGGTCCAGCCAATCCGTGCCTCTCTGCAGCACATTTCCCGTTTGCATCTCCGCATAGGTCCGTGCGGTGAAGCCCGCGCCCAAGCTGCCGGCGGCGATGATTGTTTCCGCAGCTTCGACGCCCGACTCCCTCATCCGATCTCCGAAGCTCGGGGGTCTCGGCGCATCGAAACCGTCGTTGCGCAGCGCCTGGCTGCCCCCGTCGTCCGAGTCCGGCAAGAAGCTGGGCCGAGTGAACTCTTTTGGGGGGCTAGGAAACGGTGTGCCCGAATACCCTTCGTCGGCGCTCTCGAAGTCGGCCGCCGGAGTCTTGATAGAAGTGCGACGAGGTGTAGATGCTCGCCGACCGGTTGGGCTGCGAGAGGCCGAGGCGTGCGCCCTCTTCGATGTAGCCGAGGTCCGTGAAGTGGCACTCAGCGGCTCAGAAAGAGGCACCAGTCGGTCGAGTCCCCTTACGATGCATCCTCCTACAAGGTCTGGTTCAGGAGCTCCTCAACAGGTTGAGCCGTCAGGAAGTGGTCGATGCAGCAAAACAAGCGGGATGGGTGACAGACGACGGGTGGATTTATCAGGTTTGGTGCCCAAACAGCCGATGTCTCAAAGCAAACGTGAGCAAATCCCCAATGTCCCATGCGACGATGCTGGAAAAGCTACAGACTTTGCAGCGGGCTCTAGCGAACGACTCCGCAATCCACCGTTTCAGATCATTGAGACCCCTCCGGGAGCAGATGGAAGGCGAGACAGTGGTTATGCTATTGGACTTAGCGATACTCGAGGAAGATGGCAAGCTTGCCCAGGCACTCATGCAGGAATTGACGGGAAACTCCGTATGTCAGGTCGTAGGCCTCCAGTTCCGGAGAGAGTCGCTGCAGCGTTCTTCATTGGCGCGGGAGCTCCAGCAGACATTGAACGACTCCTACATGTCCTAAGTCTTCGCAACAGCACCCAGATTTGTTACGCGAACTCTGTGATTCTTGCATACCTGTGGTGCATACGCTTTAGTTCTCTTTCGTGGTTGCAAGCACTCGGCCTCGCTGCACATCCCATGGAACTATTGCTACAGGTACATCGTCCCACCTTGACTTCGTTCCATCAACTCACCTTCCTGTGGCAGGATTGGCCTCGACCTCACTTACAACATGATGCTTCAGAGTTTTGGGCTCATTTCCTGTCAACCACAGGTGGCATTGCTCGTGTTGGAGAATGGGAGGCTCGCAAAGCAATCGAGGCTGGCATACGAATTATGGTTACCGGCTCCAGCGCGCAGGCTTTGACCATCCCGGTGCCAACACCAAATCGTTCAGGCTCGACTTCCGTACAAGCGTGCATCACAGCGTGGCGACGCCAACATAGATCTCAGATGTATGCTTTTACAGCGCTGCCACCAGTATTGTGCCTGCACCTTGAACGATACACTTATGCACATGGCAGAGTTCGTAAAACCAAGGTACGGCTACAGCTTCCTGATGAGGTCATTCGGATACCCAAATTTGCTAATGACACCTCGCTGGACATAGAGTACATGCCATACCGGTTGATATCGGGCATCATTCACATGGGCTCGTCAGTCCACAATGGTCACTACACGACTTTCGCGCACCGTCCTGAAGGCATATGGCTTATGGATGACAATCGTAAGGGTCAGTGGATATCTCAGCTTTCGTCACAACAGCTTTCCAACATATACATGTTGTGGGCGATTCCGGACACAGCAGCTCCTCCAGGCGGATCGTGAATGGGTGCAGCGAGTGCGCTACTCAATGCTACCTTTGATGATTTCTTTCGTGAAGCTTGATCTTCCAGTGAGGCCTCGCTGACTCTGAAGCGTGTGATTGCACATGTTTCCTTCCTCCCGCATTTTGCGGTGGTTAATTAACTAGCGCCGTGGCCAGCTGCTGTAGCGTGCTTGGTCACGAGTGACGACGCTCTCCCGTACAGTGCAACCTGCTTTGCCTTTAGGGGCGGGGTTGTTTTTGCTAACGTGTGTTTGTTGGTCTTGAAGTTTGCAACGCAAACGAGCTCTAGAAGCTCCGGGTACCCTGGTTCACCCGTTCTCACCTGCCACAAGGCGGCTTCGACGCTGCTGTGCACAAAGTACAAAGTAGCCGAGGACCTCGCCAAAGGAGGGCCTGACGCGCCAGCCGTTGCGTCTCTCGTCCTGCATTTCCTTTACAGGGCAAACCGTTACCGAAACCCTAGGGGCTGTCGTGCATTTTACATCAGACTTGGGAGTCGTGCCTCTGCCAGCTGCGACATCCCTTGCCATGCGGTGAACGCTCGCACGCTCCGCCGGAGCGTAGCGGAGCTGCGGGATCCGGCGGTTCACGGCCTCCGTCATCCTGCCGATTTCGTCGATGTACGCTTCGCCCTCCTGCCGGAGCCGACGGTTTGAGAGCCACTCGTTGAAGGCCTGTGCTTCAAGCACCTCGGCTCAATCTTGTTTGTAGTCTTTGGGGGGTAGCCTGCAGTTCCCTGCTTCTGCGTCTGGGCGCTCCCGGTAGTTGCAGGACGTGCGTAGAGGAGGGCTAGGTAGGTAGATTTTCGCCATAGGCGTGGTCCGGCATAGCTTTGCCTCCGGCACGTTTACACTGCGTTGGTTCTGGAAAGGACTGATTGATGGTCTACGCTGCGCAACCGTGTTCTTGGTAAACAGAAGCATTTCCGGCACTGTGTAGCACCTATGAGACCAGATCTGGCTTTTCTACTTTGGTTTTTGACATGGACAAATGGTACAGCACAGGCTTGGACATCATACGCACCTGCTGGGGAACCTCTGCAGACGTGGGCCTGCAGGGTGGAGCATACCAGATCCCTGAGTCAAAGCAAGCCCAACTACCTATCTTGGAAAGACGACCATCTGAAGCTTTGGATATCTAGCAGCTGGCGTATTCTTTGTTGTTCAGGCTTGTGCCACAACGGGCTGTCACAGATATGGGCGTGCATGTGTATTTTCGACAGTGCACAAATCCAGATGCAACCTCACAGCGTGCAATCCTTACGCAATTGGAACCAGCAGTCTCACGACTGGACTTGGCAGGAACGTTGGAGCTTTTTCGGCACTTCCTATCCGGACCATACTTGGAAGATTATTATGAGGAAGTGTCTCTTCTACTGGCGAGACAGCTTCATGCAATGCCGCACTGCGTGGCGCTGGCCGACCTTTTGCATCAATCGCAGGAGTAGTCCGATGAGCACGTCACGTCACCATCTTAACATAACTCTTGGGAGGAGGCTGCTGTCGATGAAGCATGCTCATCAACCGAGCTTGACGCAACAAGCTATCCTGATTAGAATCTGGATCGATACACAGACACAGAATACCGAGTCTGCACAATGTTCCACTGCGACCCACCGCGTGTGGGGTGTGCCTTCCTCGACCAAGCGTCGTGGCCTCACCGTTGTCATGCGCACATGTCTTGGGAGGTTCAGACTCTCATGGATTGCTCTTTGTGGGTTCTTTTTGCGTGCAATTTCTCGGAAACTTGAACTTCAACATCCGTCTCGTTCTGCTCATGTCAGCCCTTCATGTGATCACCCGCATGTTGGAACTACCCAAACCCCAGACATGCCCCGGAGCCGCCCCAGTCCCAAGTCTGGGGGCAGCCACGTGATGCAACGCAGTTGGTTTGGTAGGATTACGCTTGCCACTCTTCTAATTTGCAATCGCGTACGTTTTGCTGCAGGTGCGAGGGTTGCTGGCATCACCATCGGGCCAGCTGAAGCTGCAGGCGTTACCACATCATATTCACAAATTGCTGCAGCAAAGCAAGATGGGTGTCCTAGTACTACTAGTGGTTTTTCTCGGTTTTCATTTATTCGTAAACGTTCCTTTAAAAGGGCGTGTAGGCGTGCACATCAACAGGGCAGTGTTTGGTATAGAGGGGAGTGGCGCGCTGCAAGCTCGTTGCCTCGACCTGGGGTTCAGCCTGAACCTGATGTCGATGACAGGCGTGTGCGGCAGCGCGCACCTCGTAGGCCAGCCAGTGTCACTGCGCGGCATCGTCGCATTCATGCCTTCTGCTGGAATGCGGGAGGCCTTTCAGTGGGCATGCTTGATGAACTGCTGCTATGGTTATCCCAGGACGCTAATCAGCACATCAGTGTAGTGTTTGTGCAAGAGACGCATTGGTCGCACACTTCCGAGTGGTCTGCAGGAGATTGGTGTTGCATACACAGCGGCAATGCTTCCGAGCGTTATGCGGGGGTCTTGACCCTGGTCTCCAAGAGACTCTTCGCCACGCATACCCTTAGGCATCATTCCTGCTTGGATGGCAGGCTTCTGCATGTGCGAGCGGAGGCAGGTGAGCACGTGGTTGATCTGATTAATACTTACCAGTACCCATGGAATACACGCGTCCCCAAAGCCGAGTTGCGTGCTAAGCGCGTGAAGGTATGGTCCGGCATTGACAAGTTGGTGCGGACATCGCCTAAGCGTAACCTGTTGTTGCTGGGTGGTGACCTGAATCTTCAACTGCCGCCGCATGGCGCACATGTTGGCACTGCTGTTCAGATCGCCACTGGTGCAGATCAAGTGGCAGATGATGTCAACCGCCTACTTGACACACTGATTCAGCATGACCTTTGCGTGCTTAACTCTTGGCAAGGTCCTCGGAAGAAGATGGTGACCTACTGTCACGGTCAGCGTCAAACTCAGATTGATCATCTCATAGTTCGCCGTTTGCATGCTGATTCGGTTGCGAAGCAGAGTGTCCCATTGCATTGCTTTCCTGTCGCGGATTGGCGTCTGGGCAATCAGCATCGGCCGATTGTGGCTAGCGTTCGATATGATCTCAAACCTTGGATGCGAGTGGCTCCGCGTAACAACTTGTATGTATGATCGTCAAGCCTTGACTGGGATGCTCCGTGATGCCCCGCAGACCCTTGCTCAGATGCAGACTTTTGTCGCCGGTGCTTTGGAAGGGGAACCCAGTGCTGAGTGCATTAATCAAGTTTTGTTGAGCGCTTGCACAAAGTTTTTCCCGCTCCGTGCCACACATAAGCAACCTGCTACTTTTGCTGTTGACGCTGTCCAACGGCCAATCAAACATTTGTGGGATCTCTGGCGGCAATATAAAGACTCTTTGACACTGCTCAACACCACGGGCCTGCGACGTGCACCCCTAGCAAGTTCCTTTCGGGTCTGGAGGTGTTTTGCCCGCTTCAAATCACAGAAGAAAGTTGTACAGAAAGCGAGTCGTAGCGAGCGACGGGATAGGATCAATGCGCTTCTTGATGAGGCAGGTCGGGCTGCAAGCAAACATGACATGCACACCGTTTACAAAGTAGTGCGACAATTGGCACCCAGGCAAACCTTTCAACGCGTGCAGATCCGTTCCAAGCAAGGAGACTTGCTCTCCCCACAAGAGGAACTGCAGGAATTGCTCGGGCATTTTCGTACTGTTCTTGGTGGTGAGAGCCTGCTCAGGACCTCACAAAAGCAGTGCAGCGTTCCTTCACGCGAGGATCTGTCATGGGCCATCAGACAGGTGGCTATCCACAAGGCTGTCCCGCATCATTGTGCACCGGCCGCAATGTGGAGGATGTGCGAGCCTGTCCTTGTCGGTCCTCTACATGGACTGCTGCATCGGCTGTGGCAGGGTCAGAAGCTCAGTGTGCCTCAACTCTGGAAGGATTGCTGGCTCTCGCTGATGGTTAAGCCAGGTAAGAAGGACAAACGTCCTGAATCTCTGCGCCCCATTGCGTTGCAATGCACCGGCGGCAAGGTCGTGCTCAGAGCCATTGGCAAGTTGGTTAAGCCAGTCATTGGACTCTACTTGCAACAGGTGCCGCAGTATGCATACACAGGCGGCCGTGATGGGCACATGGCCTTACTGCGTGCCTTTCATCATTGCAGGACTGTTCGGGAGCTTCTAGCCACACAGAGACGCAATATTCACGACATGAGGGCGGGAGCCAAACCCGCCGATCTTGTCGGAGGTGCACTCCTCAGCCTGGACTTAAGTCAGGCATTTGATTTAGTGCCGCGTATGCTGATGATGCAAGCGCTCTTGGCAGCTCAAGTGCCGTACGATGTCTGCTGCCTTCTGTACGAATGGCACAGGGCCTCAGTATATCATCTGAAACACTGTGGTTTGGATGGCAACGTCTCAACTGGACGAGGTGTGCGTCAGGGCTGTGTCATCAGTCCCGCCATCTGGGCCTGCATCACGGGCTACTTGTGTAAACAGTTGCATGCGAAGCTAGGCGGCCATTGGTGTATGCACAATCTGACGCTGTTTGCGGATGACACCTTGGCCACCGAACTTGTCAAGGATCTGCCATCATTGTCTGCTGCTCTTTGCCACTTTGGCGAGCTGCTTGATTTCCTTGAGGCGAATGGATTACGAGTCAATCTGGGAAAGTCGGCTGTGATTCTTCGTGTCGCCGGCAGGCTAAGGGACGAAGCAATGAAGAAGTACACCACGCAGGTTCAGCAAGACTATTTCGTGAGAGTGCCCGGGAGTGCTGGCGAGAGGCTGCTACCCTGGAAGAAACAACACAAATATCTTGGCGCCATGCTTAGCTACGACATGCATGAAAAAGCTACCTTTGCACACCGCCTTGCATGTTGTAAAAACAACTACACCAGGCTCAAAAAGTTTCTTCATCGCCGACAGCACCTATCCCTGTCGGAACGCGTGCGCATGTGGTCTACGTGTGTATGGTCGTCGCTTAGGTATGGCCTCACTTCGTCTGGGATCACTGCTGAGAACGCATATCAAATGCGGGGCGCCATTGCTACCCAACTACGTGCCATTGCATGTTCACCGCGTCATCTCACAGGCGAAACCAATGCCAAGTTATATGCGCGACTTCATGTTCAGGACCCGCTCATTAAGCTTGGTGCTGAGTGTGATGCGTTGGTTGCCAGGCTGGAGAACGCAATGCACAGGTCTGAATCCACCATGCAGTGGTCTTCCTGCATACTGGCGCAGGCGCATCATGTTCGAGACTCGATTAAGCAGCTTTGCATTGACACGGATCGCAGCTCTAAGCTTGTCCAGATCACAGACATTGCTGAGGGCTACCCCTGCCCACATTGCGGTGTTTACTATGCCAGTGCGGAAGCCAGAGCCACACATGTCGGACATAGCCACACCAATGTTCTTAAAGATGCAGCTGCTAAGGCTGCGATGATTGATCGCAAAGACCTCGGCGTTAACGGCATGCCCATCTGTCGGCAGTGTAGTAAATCTTTTGTCAGCTGGCAAAAGCTGCTGCAGCATGTCACCAAGGGCAGGTGCCCTGCCATGCATGCCTCCGTGCTGTCGAACTCGTCCAAACAGCAGTCGTGTGCCGACAACGCTAGGATTCCAAGGACCTCCTCGCCACAATCGTTTCTTGCCGCTTCCGATGCTGACAATGCACTGTGTGAGGATGCATTGGCTCTTGCTGACAGTGCTGAGACTGCTAAGATAGACGCCACTGGGGATTTTCCCACGAAAAGCAACCCCCCAATCTCAGCCCGAGAGGGGGGGGTTGCTCCAGTGACACATTCTGTAGCGCAGCCGGTGCCCCTGGTGGAAAGATACACTTTACTGCAACAGCTTGTTGACCGAGGCTTCGATGCGGTTGTGGTAGGCCATGATGCGTTGATCCAAGAAGTTCGCCACCACTGCAGCCTCTGCTATCAGTGGGTAGGAGATGCACGGCACATCAAGAGTCACCTGAAGATCACTCATGCGTCAGACTGGCAGCAATTTCAGGCAGGTGCGCACTCACGATGTGATACGTACAGGAAAAACATCAGCAGCCCTTGCCGATACTGCAGTGGGAGCGTTGTTGCAAGCAACCGGCCCCGGCACGCCAAGGCCTGCACGGTGTTGTTTCAGCTTTCTTTTGCGATTGAAGTCGCTGCTGGGACAGGTCATGTCCGAGTCAGCGGTGGATCAGGAGATGGAGGTCTTTCGGCATCTTCTGCCAAGCCTGGCGGAAAAGCGTCCGAGGGAAAGTCCCAACGAGCCCGAAAGGGAGGCCAAGGCCAGCAAGCAGCAGTCAGAGGGCAAGGGCAAGGGCGGACAAAAGGGGCCCCGAAAGGGCGGGCGCGGAGGCCCGGCCAAAACGAAGGAGAAAGATCAGGACACTCAGGTACCATTGACACCACTGCTCAAGGCACTTGCCCAGCTAGCCCTGCGTCACGAGGATGCGTTATGTCTTCTGAATCTCGACAAAGGTTTCGTACTTCACCAACGCACCAAGGCCCCGGAGTCACTGTTGGACCAGATGTATCAGCAAAGCACCCTGTGGCGCAAGTCCAAAGAGGCAGGCACGGTCACATCACCGTTACGAGTGATCCTGCTCAAATGTTTCCTCACGGAGTTGCATGCGAGAATGACAAAGGCAATGCAAACCGAGGACGCACTAGCAGGCATGATCAAGCTGCAGTGGGCTCAGTAGTCGGAAATGGGAGAAGTGATGTGGAACTATTTCCGCTACGATGCAGAATCCAAGAAGGAAATGCGGAATCAGGACAAGCAGCCGATCGACGGGGAGGCATTGCTTCAGGATCTGCAAAAGGCGATCTCGCTCCTGACTGCGGAGACCCTTCACCGATTTCACGCGACCAGACCAATGGCGGAGACCTACGAGTCCGAGAACATCAGCTTTCTGATCCAGATTTCGCTGCGCGGAGAGAGTGCACAGTTTCTGCATCATCACCTGGGCGAGCTGTCGCATTGCGCGGCGGTATTCTTGATGGGAGCGAAAATCAGACCCGAGAAGATTCAGCGATCGGCTCTGGCGCAGCGCATCGCAGAGATGCTGCGATGATTGCAGGGTCCCCGGTGCCAGTGTGTAGTGTGGGGCTGGGCATGCGCAGTGCGAGATGTCTCATCTTGCAAAACGGCCAAAACTATTGTTACCAAAACAGTCTCTTGCATTGCCTTATCTGGTCTGTACTTGCTGCGCAGGCTCGTACTGCTTGTGCTCGGGTGTTCATCTCGGGCGCTTTGTTGTATTGTGCAATAAACTTCTCGAGATGCATCGGCCTTCCAGGCTTGTTGATCATCCTGAATGGGTTGCGTACTTGACAGACTGGTCTCAGCCTTGGCGACAGCACGACATCGCTGAATTTGCCACGTACTTATCCTTTCGCCTCAGGCTACCGTGCATGCAGGGCTCATGGCAAGCACGCTCACCAGAAGGCAATGTGCACGATGTGGGGGACACCTCTGGTCCCATAATCATGCGCATACGCGGTTGCAGCACCTTTCAGGCTTGTGTCGATGGATGGGTTAATCAATCCTTTCGCCACGCCCTTGTCTCGGCGCCACTCGTGCTATGCATTCAGCTTGCACGCTTCACGTTTGGCCGCCGTGTGCGAAAGGATACCGCATCTGTTGTGCCGGGTTCCATTGTCATGCCGGTCTTCAGTGGACCAGGTGGGAACATGCATACTGTACGCTATCATCTTGCTGCTATAGCATTCCACATTGGTGCCACGCCCAACTCGGGGCACTACCGAAGCATTCACTTTCGCAGGGGAGCCACTGCCGACCGTGACGTTTTGAGGCATAGTGATGCGTGGCCGTTGAGTGCAGAGGAGACTTTAAGACTAGGTCTGAGTGACAGTTTTGCAGGGGGTGGATGTCACATGACTGACGATGACATTAGGGCTTGTGATGCTTTTCCGAGGGCCTCGACTGTTTGTCAAAACTCTTACCTCTGTTGGTTTGTTCGGAAGTAGCATCCACCTCCGTTTCGTAGTTGTCACTCCGCTTTTTGCCAACACGCTCTGTTGACAGAGCTTGCTTAGCCATGCGTGGCGAAGCTCGTGAGGGCCTGCTTTGTAGTTCGCTACGGGGCTCAGCACGTCTGAACTTTTGTTTTGCTTTAGTTAACGCTGTGAATCCTGATGGATTGCTACCCTGAGTAGCCGGGTCAACAGTACCTGCGCAAATTCCGACCGCTAGCAGTGACTCACTGTGCGTCTCAAACAAAAGGCCTGTGCTTCCACGAGCTGCTCGTGCCGTCGGCGCAGCAGGGGCCAGAGCTTGAAGCTGGGATACGTCTTGCGAAAGTCCCGGGGCATTTGTGGTTCGGCATCATGGTTTCTTTTACCAGTTCGTACGTGTTTCTCGTCAGCAGCTCCGTGTAGTAGTCCTGTCTTTGCATGTAGCGCATCGCTCGCTCCCGGGCGGTAGTCATTCTTACAGGCTCCACTGGCGGGGCAGGGTTCGGGGGCTCGGGGGCTGGGGGCTCGGGAGCGGGAGCCGAACTCGGAGCCTTCGGAGGGTTTGCGGGCTCGGAAGCTGGTGCTGCGACCTCCTCGGCCGGGACGGTCTTCGGTGGTTTGGCTTTGTTTTTGCGTCCGGGTGGACGGCCTCGTCTCTTGGGTGTAGGCTCGGCCGGTGCGGGCATGGAAGCCTGTGCAACCGCTGGAGGCTCCGGAGCAGGCTCCTCCACAAGCTCCGAGGGCTCTGGCTCAGCCTTTTCCACCACGGGTTCATTTTCCGCAATTTTTTTTTTTAAATTTATTTATTCGTCGTCCAGAAACAACACAAAACTCACGGAACTGCCTCGGGTATTAACGGTATTTCCGAAGACGTCGGTCAACCGAAAGCGCAGGGTGCGAAGAGTGATGGGGCCGTGCAGCCGCACGTAGTGGCCCTCGTCGGTCCTGCCCTGCATCACGTGGCCCACGCCCTTGTCGATGACGAGCTTCGCCAGGGTCCTCGCCCAGCGGGCCCTTTATGTCCGCCGCCGTCGCAAGGGTGCTGCAGCGTAGGTAGAGCTCTTGTATGGGGCCGTTGTCACGAAGGAAAAGGTCTGCAAGCCGCCTCCCAGGAACGAAAGCCCAGAACCCAAAACGGCAGAAAATGTGAGACCGGAGGGGAAAAACCGTGTCCCTTGAGGCACGTGGAATAAAAAAACCCCGAGAGAAGAAAGCCCCGGCAGCGCAGGATGCGGCCAGGCCGCCCCCCGGCCAGACAGGCAGAAAGGAAGGAACCCCGGCAACACAGGGCACGGCTACGCCGCTCCCCGGCTCAGGCGGGCGAAAGATGCGAAAGAAGGAACCCCGGCAACACAGGGCACGGCCATGCCGCCCCCCGGCTCTGACGGGCGAGAGAAGATTGAAAGAGAGGAGAAGAAGAAAGAAAATGCAATTACGGCTCAGCAAGGGGCCCGCGGCCCTCCTCGCCGACGTCGGGGAGACGGCGGAGAACGGCCCGGGCGTTTTCTCTCTGCAGCGTCACACTTAGGGACTGCAAGAGCTGTTCGGTGCCTTCGCTGGCGGTCAAGCCCAAGCGGGCGGCGTAGAGACCGCTAAGCTGTCGCCAAGCCTTGACCGCGGTGGGGCCCCAGCCGCCACCAGTGGCTTCGGCCACGAGCGGAACAAACTGGAGGCCTTGACCCCGGCACAAAGCCTCCGTGTCCTGGAAAGAACGCTTGCGATCCTCATAGCTGGCAGCGACTTTTCCGGCATGAAGCGCCGACGAGGCCACGGAGCCGCTCTTGAGGCCACTAGTAACGGCCAGGTCGAAGGCGGCGGACCCACGGACACCCCAGGCAGGCAGGTAGACATCGGCAGGCCGCCTGTTGGAGGCTTGAGAGGAGCCCGTCTCACAGGCACCGAGCTCGGCAGGGCGAGGTGGAAGCAGCCCTTGCTTCTCCACCTCGGGGCTGAGGCCAGCAGAGGCGGCCCTGGTGGCAACGACAGTCCGGAGGCGGTTATGCCTCTTCACTCTGTCCCCTCCACACGGGCAGGCTCGGGCATGGTCCCCGAAGCGGTCAGCGGTTCCGTCGCAGAGTGGGCAAAAGCCATCGGCGCTTGCAACGGGGAGCCGAAGCCGCATGCGGAGTAGAACTCGAAAGAAGGGGGCCTCCAAGTGTAGCCCAAGCGCCTCGGAGGGGCAGGCGGACAGCCAGGCACCAGCACCCGGCTGTTGTAAAAGCTGCAAGTGGGCTCGCTCGGCCTCGCCGGAAGCAGACACAGACAGCTGAGCCAGCTGAGCTTTGTCCAGGGAGGCTGAAAGGTCCTGTTGTCGCGGCGGGCGGACCGTGGCGGCACTCACCCGGTCCGCAGCTAGCACAGCGGCGTTGAACTTCTCCACAGTGGCGGTGGTGCTTGGCCAATCAGTCGCATAGCGGGCATCCAGGGCCTGGCATGTGGCAGTCGTAGCGCCGACAGAGGCGAGGTAGGCAGCCGGGCTGTGGAGTGCGGCTTGTCGGAGACCGAGCCCACCATTTCGGATGCTGAGGGTGGCCTGCTGCCACGCCCGGTCCGTGAGCGGCACCCCCCCAACATGTTCCAAGCAGGCCTTCACCCCGTCATCGAAGCGCTGCAGGGCCGGTGCGTGGAAGGGTGGGGGTGTGGTGCGCATGCTGTAAACCACCTTGCAGAAGGAGCTGCAGTGGCGTAGCAGGAGCAGGCCCGTCTGTGAGTCCTCCAGGTCGGCCAAGGCTGCGAGGCAGGCCGCCGACTTGTCCACGCGTTCGGTGGCGGTGTAGTGCTCGCAGAAGTCCGGGGCTCCAACAGGCGCGCCTAGCAGCTCGAAGTTCCCATCAAGCCGGGTGTCGAAGTCGGCGCCGAAGGCGGAGGCATCGACGCAAGAAGCCTGGCCGGCGGTGGGGACCAGGACGCACTTGGACACCTCAACCACCAGACCCGCAGCGCCAGCAGCAGCTTGAAGGTCACGGAAGGCAGCCCGAACAGCGTCGGAGCGACCGGCGAGGACCACATCGTCCAGGTAGGAGAAGCAGAGCTCGACGGGGTGGCGGGCAGCAGCGCGGAGAGCCGGTTGAAGAGCGAGCGCGAACAGTAGCGGCCCCAGCGGGTCCCCTTGCTGCACTCCGCAGCAGGACCGCAAAGTGTGCCGCCCGAAACGCAAAGTGGACGGAGAGCCATAGCACCAGTCAGCCCAACATGTCAGACCCGGGAAAACGGCCCTGACTTCCCGGAGCAAGCTGTCGTGGCGGACCAGGTTGAAAATGACCTTGTCCAAGTCCGGGGCGTTGCGGTCACACCACTGTCTT
Source organism: Symbiodinium sp. CCMP2592 (assembly GCA_905221615.1). Lineage (NCBI taxonomy): Eukaryota > Dinophyceae > Suessiales > Symbiodiniaceae > Symbiodinium > Symbiodinium sp. CCMP2592. Next base: position 61,773 of record CAJNDT010001025.1, read on the forward strand.
GTCACGTGCACTGCGGCCTCAGCCCCGTTGGGAACCGCCACCCCAAGCTGCAAAGGCCAGAAATGGCGTCGGGCCTCCTCGCGCACGGCTTTGCACAAGAGCTTGCCAACAAGGCGGCGCAGAGTTTCGCCGACCGCAATGGGCCGCAACCCCCCGTGCTTTTTGGGCAAGGCGTGCAGGGAGGCGCCCGCAAAGTGCTCAGCCACAGCCACCGGCGCTTCACCCTTGGCCAGGAGATTGCTGAGGGTGACCAAGTGAGCGACGACCTCGTCGCCGTGCGGTGTCGTGAGAGCCTCGCGCACATGGTCGGGCCGCAGGCCCGGGGGCACTAGCGCGAGGGAAGCTCCGCACAGCTTTGATGACCGCCTGGGCATCGAACTCGGGCACAACAGCCGGCCGGGCGGGTGCCAAAGAACCCAGGTCCGGAGCAGCGGCAGCATGCAGGGTGTTTCTGGCGCAGCTCTGCAAGGGCTTCCAACAGGAGCGGGTTCAGTGAGAGCAGCGCAGGCTCGAGCGAGCTCGCCCTCCGCAGCCAGAGAGCAGCAGCGGCTCTGCCGGGCCGCCAAGGGTTTTTCACCGCCACCACCACCACCACCACCACCACCACCCTGCGGCCGGTGCTCGGCTAAGTCTTCCCAAAGCTCGGCACGCTCACCGTCAAGCCACCTCTGGCAGCGCCGCTTGGTGGCCAAGGCAGCCTGGCGTCGGTGACGAGCCCCGCCTCGCAAGGGAGCAGCGAGCGAGCATGAGCAGTTCCAGCCAAGCCTGAGTAGTGTTGCGGGAGTGAGTCGCAGCCAAGGCCCGGGCCAGGCACTGGCTCCAAGCGGCGCGGGCCAGGCGCGGCACGTGGCGGACAGTGGCAGCGCCCTCGCCCATAACCTCCTCCAGCCTGGGCATGAGGTGGGCCGGTTCGTTGCACGCTCCACGCTGCACGCCCGCCGCACGAGCTTGAGGGCGGCACCGAGGGTGGACACCGTTGTAGCGTCGGTTGACCAGTAGCCCACACTCCTGGCAAAGCTCCAGACTGTGCGCAACCAGGTAGTCCTGTGGGACGGCTCCAGCCAGAGTACCCGAGCAGTGGTCGTCCAAATGCCCTCGCATAGCTTGGTGGGAGGACCAGCCGGTGGCACGGGTGGGGTCTCCACGCCCACAACCCGGCACCGGACAAAAACACCGAACCGAGGACCCACTGCTTTCGAGTCGCCGTCGGTGCGCGGGGCGGCCGTCGGCACGAGCAGGCGAGCGAGCCCTGTTGCTGGCGAGCCCGTCCAAATCCATCAGCTCCGGCCGCTCACCACCCAAAGGAGTGTGAGGCTAGGTCCCGGATGCGACGCCTCGCCCACCCGCACACCCCGAAGAGGCCAGCCACTCCAGCGCCGGCGAGCCAGGAATGGATACCGGCGGCGCCTCCAGCGCACGCGAGCCCGTGACCAGAGGCCAGCGAGAGGGTCCCAAGGGCTCGGCTCGGCCACTAGCTGCAAACGTCGACGAGTTCGGCGACGTCGGTGGTTGAAGGAGCGCCCCACGGCCGGCAAGCTGGCGTGCGCATCGAAGCCGAAGCAAGCATGACCAGACTGGACAAACGCCAGAAGGATTGCAAGCAAGGCGATCATCGCATCAGACCTTCCGTTAGCAGAGGCGGACGTTGACCATGGCTTTGGCGGTCTGACAAGGGGCCCCTGATATCAATTCAAAAAGGAACGAGGGGCCGAGCAGGTGGTTGATGCTCTGCGGCCTGTTGGGCGTGGCGCCCGCCGGATAGTCCCCGGCGTTGGGGCGGGGAGCGTGGCGCTGTTCAGAGTGCCGAGGGCGGCGTCACGCCAGAACAGAGGCTGGCCCCGATCCGTGCTGAGGAAGGCGTCGGCGACGCGCAGCTTGAAGATGGAGAGCTTGGCGCCCGTCTGCAGGTGGATGGTCTCACCGATGTCGAAGGAGAAGCTGGCATCATCCCCGTCCACGCGCTTGCGCGAATCCACGTACAAAGTGGTCATCTTTTTCCTTCTCCGGAAGAAACTCCGTCCCGTCGATTTGTCGGAGGAGTCGCTGATCTGCCGGGCCCGCTCGGGGTAGGGCCAGCGGGGGTCCAGGACGCCGTTGGTGCTCGTGCAACAGTGAATCTCACTGTCGCAGAGCGGGCCGCCGCTCCCCAGGAGCTTGCTCACCGCTTGGCTCAGGATCGTCCCCATTTTCGATCACGAAGCGTTCTTCGAAGTGCTTGTAAAACATCTCGCCTTTCGGTTTCAGGTCCTGAATTTCAGGAGATAGATGAACCAAAAGGAGTAGGGTTCGCGGGTGGCTTCCTCGTACATGGCGCGGAGCTCCTCCTTGGGCAGGAGAGCGCTGAGCTCTTCAATGACGGCCTGAATCTCCAGGGCGTTGCGGAGGCGCCAGATGCACATGAATTGAAGGTTGACGCGGATGCAGTTGCTCACCACGCGGAGCTTTTGGCACGATAGGATGGTGCTGATTTGGAGGTGCCTCCCTCTACACAGCAGGGTGTCCAGCGCACCCTCGCCGTTTTTCTTGTGGAGCTCCGGTTGGTCTGCGAAGTCATCCACGATGACGGCTACGCCGTACAGCTTTTTGTATCCAAGTTGCTTGGTTTTTGTCGTAAGTTTGCGCTGCTGCTCGATGACGGTCCTGTTTTAGGTAGGCTTGCACTGCTCGAGTACTTCAGCTTCAGCTCTCTTTTTTAACCGTGTTGGATCTGTAGGCTCGCGACTCGCGGCTAGCCAAAGGCTGGCCGATCAAGAAAGGCTTGATCGGCCGAATAGGAAAATCCCCCCGGCTAGTCTTTGTGAGAAGACGAGTGAGAAAATGCGTGCAGTCTTCTAGAATTAAGGCAAGCGCTGAGGCAGCAAAACGCTGGCAGACACACTGAAACGTGTCTAAGGCGAAAGGCAGTGCGTTACCTTGTAGGCAGAAGGCGAACGGTCCCGGGAGCCGGCGTCCGGTGCTGAGGTTGGCCTAGGCGGCTACCTGGCGTGAAACAGGCAAAAGGCTCGCGTGAAAAGTCAGCAGCCACGTCAGTCGGCGAAGTCGGCGTCGTAGTGCGGCACCTGGGCGCAGGGGTTAGGGAGGGGAACCCGAGGGGTCAGGGCTGTGCGGCTGGCAGCCAATGAAGAAGAAGAAAATAACCTTATTTCCTGTTCCACAAACACATGGACGATATCATGAATATTCCTCTTCACGTCACTCCAATATATTTCAGAGAACGAAATAAGAAATAAGATCGCAGTCACTCGCTCAGCAGCCTTCGTTTTGCTAGGATGATATTGCGCGATGCCGTGGGGTCGAAACGATCAAAGTTTGATATCTCCATCGGCCCCAAGGTCAAGCATCCAATGCAAGACACATGTGTCGATGAGATAAGTCGAGAACTTGCGCACCCGATCATACCCCCGGGCGGGCGGGTGGGTAAAAAGAATTTTTCCTGCCCACTTGAGCAAGAAACCTTGCATTCGGATCGTCATTCAAATGCCCATGTTTTTCTTTCAAAAACCTGATGTTTCGCAAAGGTCGAGTGATATCAGATATCACGTATCAAAGCGATGCCAATCATATAAAAATCAATCCATCTCGGAATATGGCAAGATCAATCAGTAAAAGATATATTGTATCAGAAATCCTCACAATGTAAGTTAAATGAGAATTCACAGAACTCTCGCGCCACACTCTTTTTATTCGCACGGTGATCAAGGGTGAATTCTGATTCAGGAGCCCCCACAGCTCCGGCCAAACCGATGATCAAGCATCTCGGGTTTGGCAAGCTGAGATTTCCAAGATCAAGGGAGCAGCGTCCTGAATGCCCCCCCGTCCGTATTGGGTGGGAGGGTGGGAAAGAAAAATTTCTTGCCTCTCTCTTTGAGCAGACTCGCGGGAAAGCCAAAGGTATCCGATCTGCTTATTCAAAGACAATGAAAGTTCTCATGCAAGAAATGTTCTTCAAAACTCACATGCAAAACACGGCAGCTCTGCTGCCTGTCAGGTTTTTAAAAGAAAGAAAAGTCTGCAAGCAGAAAATGTTCTTCTTTCAAAAACCTGATGTTTCGCAAAGGTCGAGTGATATCAGATATCACGTATCAAAGCGATGCCAATCATATAAAAATCAATCCATCTCGGAATATGGCAAGATCAATCAGTAAAAGATATATTGTATCAGAAATCCTCACAATGTAAGTTAAATGAGGATTCACAGAACTCTCGCGCCACACTCTTTTTATTCGCACGGTGATCAAGGGTGAATTCTGATTCAGGAGCCCCCACAGCTCCGGCCAAACCGATGATCAAGCATCTCGGGTTTGGCAAGCTGAGATTTCCAAGATCAAGGGAGCAGCGTCCTGAATGCCCCCGACATCACGCGAACCCCTGATGAAGGAATCTCTGGTTTGAGCTTTCATCATGGATGAAAGCTTCCACGACCTTGGCGCCTACCAAGCTGAGGATGCTGTGCCCCTCACCTCGTGAAGGGGGATCGGCTATGTTGGAAAAGGAAGGCACTCTCTCATACCAAGCGATACAAGGCGCCTCAGCTTCGATCACTGCAAGATAATGGGCGAGGCGATACATCGACTCGCTCTGGCTCAAACCTTTGATGGCTGAGGTGCGTGCTGCTTCGTTGTCAAGCCAAAAGATGACTCTTCTGTTGCACAAGCTGTTTTGGAGCATGCGACGCAGAGTGACCAAAGCGTAGAGCTCGATCTCGCATATGAGTTGCGATCCCACATCCAGCTTCCAGCGTTCCAAAAGCTTAGCGGGTACACAACCGGCAAAAACCCTGGCACTATCATCTAGCGTGTCAAGAACAACCGCACCTATTCCAGCCCAAGGGTCTTCCCAAGCTCCATCCGTCCAAACATGAATGGGCGGTCGAGGGTCAAAGATGCGAAGGACTCTAGGTGGAGTGGTGCTCAAGACAGCCTGCGTAGTTTTGCAGAAGCGCTTTATTTCGGCAGCCGTTTGGCGCTTCCCCCTTACCAAGGAGAGCAGGAAGTGGCACGCTGGCTTCAAGGATCGGCCTGCAAAGAAACCTGAGGCATAGTTCAAGAGTCCAAGGAGAACTTGCGCCTCATGCCTGCCCAGGGCCCCCTTGTCAAAAATGCTGCCCAGCATTTCGGAAATGCGCTTGACACGGCCTTCCTTGTTTGCCAGCACGGCAGCACCTTCGTGCAGACGACTGATGTCCAGCTGCATTCCGAGGACTGTGAAGGCCTCCTCGTACGGTTGACCCTTTACCCCGGTCTGGGCGAAGCGCCACCCCAGCAGTTCTAGGAATTCGGAAGTTAAACCATCAAGCTCGTGGGCCCCATCTCTCAAAGTGAAGAGAGGGTAATCGTCGAAGTAGTTGGCTGAAGGGATCTTCAACACTTTGGCCAGCAGGAAATGCAAGCTTCTAGCCACTCTTACAAATCCATACACCGACGATGTCAAGCCGAACATCAGTGCGTTCGCAATAAAGAATTGCGGTTCGCCATCTTCATTGGGATGGCAGATGACGGCGATGTCACGGTGTTGCGGGAGTACCCCTAGTTGTTTATAAGCTTTTGAGAGGTCTAGGGTCCGACCCACCCACTTCCTCGCAGCGACACCTAGGCGCTCTGAACGTTCCTTTTCGGCCTGGGAGATCAGCAGAGCCAGACCCGCGACGAAGTCGGCCCCTTGAAGTTCCAGCTTAATCAAGGAAGTGAAAGCCTCATTGACCTGCGAAGCATGCCCATCATCTATGGGTCGAATCTTCTTTTCAAGGCCTTGCTCAAGAACGAACCTGGGAATGATGCCCCAATCCGAATGGCCGAAAATTTCAGTGACCTGGGCTTCGGTGTAGGGTCCCTCTATGAAGTTATCGGTAACCTCGGAGTTAGAGGCCTCCTGAAGAAGCGAAATCTCTTCAGGGGTCGCACGGTTCGGTTTTGACAAGGCAGCACGACGGCGCAAAGAGGCAGTGGCTCTGAGTTCTGATTCGGACATGGAAGCCATGGCCACCTTGGTCTTAAAGCATTCAGGTTTTTCCGAAGTTCCTACCAAAGGCACCCCTTTCTTCATCAGATCCACTACCCCCATGTCGTCAAAGCCATGATTTCTCAAGAGAGACTCCCACAAGCAAATCCTTTTTCCTTTGACCACCTTCTCGAACCAAGGCGGGAAGGAGGCATGAAGTTTTGTCTCTTCCTCTTCAAGGGATTTGGCAAGGAGCTTCACCTTAAGGAGCTCAAGCTTCCTAAGCTGATTAGCTTTGGCAGAGTCATGCGCCATGCAAAAGTTGACGGCTTCCCACACAGGTGGGTCAACTGCGATCGCCTTGTCCACAGGATGCTGCAAAGTTCGGGCTTTCGAGACATGTTGATCCATATTGAGCCAATGGCCTACCTTGACGGGTTTCAAGTTCTTTGGATCCGAAGTCTGACCCCCACTATCCCCCTCAACGTGGGTCAGGAGGATCTTGCAAGACTTATCTGGCTTGAAGCGGGGAGTTTCCCAGGTGACCTTGTGAAACTCCGGAATGAGCGGGGCATGCCGCCTGCTTTGCTTGGCTGCTGCAGCCATGGCCTTTGCATGGAAGTCATCGGGCGCCGTGAGGACCCGGCCCGACTGTGATGCCAGAGAAGAGACACAGTCTGCCATGCGTGTGCACAGCAAAGGCGGATAGCACGCACTGAGGCGGGAGTGCGACCACCATGGAGCATGCTCATGATCTTTGCTGCACTTGGCTGCCAGAGGGGAAAAGAGGCCTTTGGAAGCCAGAAGCTTGCACTGCTTGGGGCGGTCACCCCCATGCGCACACATGGCAAAGGTAACCTGTTCAAGTTGGCTAGGCGGCCACCTGATGGCAGCCTGAGATGCAAAGCGTTGGAAGACATGCCACAGCAAAGAGTTGGCCGGGTTTTCGACACTGACTGAAATGTTGGCGTCGAGGCATAAGCAAATGACATCGAAGCAGAACCGGAAAAGGGCATTTTCCTTCCTAAGCTTGATGCCTTCGGCAGAAGACCACACTATCTGGGGCACACCCAAGCAATGTGTCGGCGTCCGAAGCGTGCTCAAACGGGCGCCCTGTGATCGGCAATCAGGTTTCGCGGCCCGCTGGGAGGCTGACGCAGAACCTGCCGGCACCCCTAGGTGGACGTGAAAAGGTTTGCACTGCTTCAACATTGACATAAAGACCTCGCGACCTGCGTCTGTGGAGAAGTCAAGATTTGCAGTAGGGACCATGGCCCCGGCTAATTTAGCATCAAAGGCTAGAACCTTGAAGCCTTTCCGGAGGCAAGCTCGAGCGAAACCCCCAGTGCCCGAAAAGATCTCGAAGATCCACGTGTCATCAGGTCGCGGGGGCTGCGCCTGCTCGGCGATCTGAAGTGGGAAACCCAAGGAGGTCGGGGGCCTAAACCCAAGGGACAAAAGAGAATGTGCATCGGCAACAGGAAGTTTGGACAAATCAGAGACACAAAATGCCACAGCGATCAGTCTTTTGCCATGCCACGGTTCGGTACAATGGCCTCGGGAATAAGCCTCGAAGGTGATGGGTCCAGCAGACACATCAAGCAATTCGCCAGCGGTCGGTGTGCCGTTGATGGGGCGCATAACCGAACCATGGTCACACTGGGCCCAGATGTGGCCTCCTGTGAACGCTCCGATCGGTATGACACCAGTGGGGGACTTATGATTCTTGGAATCTACATGCATTGATGTCATGGAATTGCAAAACAGGAAAACAGTAGTAAAGAAAAGATCCGGGAGTTGAGCTCGCACGAAAGCTGTGATAGCTTTGGTCGTTTGTGGGAAGTTCTTACACTCACCACGCAGACCTTGAAGCCCTCCCTGGGAAAAAGCCCCAACCCCAAAATTCGGTTGCTGAGTTCTGGCGTCAGGACGTAGCAAGCCATCCGCAACAATATGTTCATGCAACTTTTGCAAGTCAAGACGGGACGGCGGCACATTGACTGAATTAAGAGTCTTCGCGAAAGACTCTGAGCATGTAGCTCGGCTTGCACTGTGGGCCAAGGGAGCTGCCTCAGGAGCTGGCCCACCTCCCGATTGGCTGGGTCACTGCATGCCATGCGTACATTCACTGTACGGGTGATTCTTGTTGCAGCCTATTTTCCAACACTGGTGAAATCCTTTCGGACACCTACCTTTCACCACCTTGGCCTTACAGGTGCCCAAGTTAAACCCAAAACAATTCGGCCGGTTCTGCGAATCATGTGCGGAACAACCTTCAGGTATCTCGATCCTTGGTGTTTTGCCCTTGCCCCCGCCTTTGCTGCCTTTGTCACCTTTGCCTTTAGTCTTCTTGGGCGGTGCATCGTCGTCACCATCCTGGGGCCTCTTGGTAGGATGGGCCGGCGGAGGCGGGGTGAGCAAGGGTGACAAGAACTGCGTGATGTCATGTGACACAGACAAACGCTTCAGCTCTGCATCCAACGGCTTGGCAGCTCCCACTGGTTTCTGGAGCTTTCCTTCAAGGTTGTTCGCTGCCCTGGTGAAGAGTTCCTTATCTGCTGCTACAATCTGGGACAAGGAGACCTTGGTGTACCCGGTGGGAACCTGCCGCTGGGTCAGTTCGAAGATGGTGTTGACCCACTCCTCCATCACCTCAAAGGTGCAGAGGTTCCCTAGGTCCAGAGCTAGCGAGCGGCGAAAGAAGGCTTGCCGAAGCGCATAAGCGCCATTTGTGTCGCAAACCGGATCCGGGACCTTAGTGCCTAGCTTGAGGTTTCCCTCCGCGTCGATTTGGATCGACGAGTCCTTCTTTGCCAAGCTCAGCTCCTGTGACCGGGAGGTCCACCTGTTCATCGGCAGATACCGCAAGGAGTTGTTTTCCAACATGTCGGTGACCTGATCGATGCTCGCATGGGATGGCTGGTTCGACACCGTGAAGACGACTCCCTTCAAGCGAGCCTGCTGAGCTTCTTGTCTGGCTATTCGTTCAGCAGTGGGAAGTTTCTTGATTGTGTTTTCAGGCTGGCCTTCCACACGGGTCCGCAAGTCAGCTATGTTGAGCGACTGGCTTTCAAATAGGAGCCGCCTGATCACCGAAACCTGGAACGCTGAAGGCCTTGGATCTACGACCGTGGCCAACCACACATCGATGGCCTCATCGGTAAGGGCCTGCGGGGAGCTCGCAGCAGCAAAGGCGATCTTCCCGAAGGTGTCATAGCCCTTATCTTTGAGCTTGCCATACAGCTCCGGCGTCATGCCGATTCGGAGACACCTTTCTTGAAAAGCAGCCTCCGAGTCCAAGGTGGCCGACGTCATGGCTGCAAGCGATCACGATTAAACCCCCGAGTTCGGTGATCTTGGATCAACGTTTGACAAGTGATGCTCTCGTGCCAGCAACCGTCATGGTCCTCCGCTGTGAGCCACGGCCGCAATAAGGGCAGCTCAATCATCCACCCGTGCCACGGGCCAACCCTGGCCGGCACAAGGCGATACACGATCACAAGGCCAGCCCCGGGTATCGTGAGATACCGGCTGACATTTGCATGTGGTGACTCGGACTTACAGTCATCACCGCGTGCATCAATCCCAGCGCTTCTCTCTCAAGCCGTCATGGGTCAAACCGACAAGTTCTGTCGTCAGATATATCACTCGGGTCTCGGGTGAGAAACTCACCGACCCAGATCACAAAGGGGTATGCCCAACCTTGCGTATCAGCCCTAAGCCATCGTAGCGCCATAACTACACGACCGAGGCCACGGGCACAAAAGCCGGCCGATCAGCATGGACTGTTTCAAGACTTATGAGGCTTCGACAGGTCCTGGCATCCCAATTTGTGAATGTTGCAGCCACTCGCTCCCCACGACTTTTGTCTGCGGCGTCTCAGACCTGGTCAAAACTCCGATGCCCGACGACACTGAATACACGGCTCGGGCTCCTCCTCGTCTTCAGTGGTGAAGACTCTGTACCTTGAGGTGACCGGCCTCCCGCAAAAGAAGCTTGAAGCATCCCTAAGTTTGTGTACGATGTTTGACAGGGAATGGATCATCAGCTGGTCAGCGGTGCACTCCGTAAAGGGGAGCCTAGACCCGGTAGCCTCCGCTGGGCGTCCGAAGAATTCCGTCTCGGACTCAGCGGACCTCGAAGCCAAGGACTCCAGCTCGTCGGGTTCCTCGTTCGGTGGTGCCGGAGCATCTGGCTCCGGGCGGCTGAAATGTCTTGACGCTACAGCTGCAACCCTGTCAGAAGTCGGCATGTCGGGATCGAAGTCCCCAGCACGGATGCTCTCGAAAAGTGCAAGGAGTTTCCCAGCGAGGGAGATGTAGTACTGGCGGGAGTAGATGAGATTAGATGAACCACCACGTTTGAAGTGGTGCCCGAGCAGCAACTTCTCCTTGGCACTGAAATGGACTGTGGAGCTCCATCCCACCCATGAAAGTAAGGTAGCCTTCAGACTATGTGTACCAATCGATTCGTCAGGAGAGGCCCCCATGCCAATGGTAAGAAGGAACTCCTCAAGGAGGTCCGATCCCTCCTCCGAACTCATAGGTACCGTGGCCCAGCAACCGGCACGCTGAGACCAGGACGGAAGGCACCCCGCTGAGAAGTCAAGGCCTTCAGCAGCACGAGCCTGTAGCCACAACTCCGCCCAAGGTTGGCCGCTTGCCCCTCCAGCCACGCATACGTAGGGCAGAAACTTCGTTTGGGCGTCAGCCGTCAAAGAAGTCTTAGAGCCCAAGCCAGAAGCAATAAGAAGTTGCCCGCGGCCTTCACCTATCAGCTCGAGTTTCTTGACTTTTTGAGCATCCGCCCACCGGCAACATGAATGCACGCAGAAGAGCATGAGGCCGAGCACGCATTGTAGCCAGGTTGAAGACTTGGTCATAAGCTCCTCCAAGGCTTTAACCCTCGCATACGACAAGGGGTCTCGCTGCTTGAGCGGCTCCTTGTTAAGTCGCATGTCTCTGGCAATGCCCCGCACCCGTGATGATAGAATGACATCCAAGGACATGAAGTTGAAAACAGCCACCCCGTGCAGAAACCCCAGCGCTTCCACAAAGTGTGAGGCAGTCGAGGCCTTGGCATCCGAGCTGCGAAGCTTGTTGAAAATCTCGTAGGCCTGGGGCTCGGTCAAGCGCCAGGGCGACTCGAAGCCTAGGTCATAAGCCATGATAGCCAAAGATTGCAGCGAGAGAGCTCGTTTCTGAATTGTTGTGGAGGCCTTGGCCCTAAAGGCATCCGCCAGACTAGTTGCAATCACCTCGTCAGGCTCCAGACCCAATCCTTGTTTCAGCAGGCTTGCCCCAAGGCGAGTCGCTTCCGGGTCTAGCAGTATCAAGACCTTGAAACGCTTCAAGGCCCCATCTCGAATGTCATCGTCACTTTTTTGGTCAAGCGAACACGCGTCAGGCGACGCACCACAGTCCACGGAATTTCACTTGCTGCTTCCGGTGCAGGCTCCGATGAAGACGCTGCTCCCATAAAGACTTCCCTCACTCCCACTGCAGGCACAAAATTGAAAATGTTATCGTAGGACTTCTGAAGAAATGTCTTGGGCTGGCTCCAAGGCAGCGAGGGCAGGTCGAGTCGTCTCTTCTTGCAGAAGGCCACCGTGGCGGCCTGTCTCGCATCATCATCAGCAGCAGCACCACACAACCAAGAAGCCGTCTCCCCCCCCCTGAACAATGTCAGGAGGAAGAGCTCCACGAAGTTCTATCGGAGGATTAAGGGAGTCTGTCTCTCCTACCTGCGAGTACCATTCCCTTTCCTCAGCAAGGGAGGGTTCGTAAGCTAAATCAGAAGGTTCCCTATCCAACGAAGGATGGGTGGCGAGACTCCCAAAATCAAACTCTGAAAAGCCCCTCTCCTCAGAGAATCTGGACTCCCGAGGGCTGTTGCCCTCCTGTTCCCTCGCACGTAGCAGGTTCCAAGGGGAGCCCGAGCAGCCCTGATCGAGGTCCTGGTCTTCGTCACTAATCTCAACGGATTGGCTAGGCAGATCCCCAACCGACCCCCTGAAGTCCCGAAGTCCCCTAACACCCCTTGGCAGAGACTCGGGACTGGCTGAAGGCAGGTCCCCCAGCGACAAAGGAGGCTCAGGCGGGAAAGGTGCCGGCTCAACCGGAGTGGAGACCTGTTGCAAGAGTTGCCCTGTCACAGGGCAAAGCACTGGCACCTGCTGAGGCGCCGGAAGCGTCCCGTCCATCTAGCACCCCCAACGGGGGGGCGCCGTGCACTCAGCTAAAGCCTTGAGATTAGCACCTGGAGGCTTCTAGCTTGCACAATACGGGACTCTAGAGGCCTGAAAAGAAAAATTTCTTGCCTCTCTCTTTGAGCAGACTCGCGGGAAAGCCAAAGGTATCCGATCTGCTTATTCAAAGACAATGAAAGTTCTCATGCAAGAAATGTTCTTCAAAACTCACATGCAAAACACGGCAGCTCTGCTGCCTGTCAGGTTTTTGAAAGATAGAAAAGTCTGCAAGCAGAAAATGTTCCTCAATGCTCATGCGTGAAAGTAAAAGAGCAAATCGTGAAAAGACGGAAATCTCATGAAAATCACCATGTTCAACCTTGTCGCAACTCGACAACGGTTGTTGTGAAAAAGGAAATAAGGTGATAATCACAAGTGATGAAGTCACTTATTTCCTGTTCCACAAACACATGGACGATATCATGAATATTCCTCTTCACGTCACTCCAATATATTTCAGAGAACGAAATAAGAAATAAGATCGCAGTCACTCGCTCAGCAGCCTTCGTTTTGCTAGGATGATATTGCGCGATGCCGTGGGGTCGAAACGATCAAAGTTTGATATCTCCATCGGCCCCAAGGTCAAGCATCCAATGCAAGACACATGTGTCGATGAGATAAGTCGAGAACTTGCGCACCCGATCATACCCCCAGCACCGTGCGCAAATGTAGCCGTCCCTTCAAACAAGCAGCCTCTCACCACTAGTCTGCATCTGCTGAGCGCCTTGATTCAAGAGCCTTTTGCAGCAGTCGCGGCTTGGCTCGTCCGCTGGATTCGAGTGAGTCGGGACTCGCCCGAACCATGGCCTTGCCCGCCACCTGTGTTCAGCATCCAGGAAACGTTGGACCAGCTTCCTTCCATGATCCGTGCCCGAACGGCCCGCGATGAGTGCTGACTGAGCGGCTTCATTATCAAGGTAAAAAACGGAAAAGGAATCCTTTAATAAGGGTCCCCAAAGCTCGACTGCAACCAATGCGGCATACAGTTCAACCTCATATATCGGATGATCAGAAGTTTCCTCAAGAGCCCGCAGATCGTCCTCGTTCACCTGTGCAGAGAAGAACGACAACGGCGTGCCAGCGCTGTCATAGAGGACGCCACCGATGCCGGCTCGCTTCTCAGCCGTGGGCTCATACGAGCCATCTGTAAAAACATACAGCTCACGCCCCGTCGTTTGCCTCAGCTCCAATGGCCTGGAATCCACCACGTAGCGGAGCAAAGTTTGAATCCTCAGTCAAGTCGTCAGTGAGCCTTGTGCACGAGTCCATACATTGTGCCCTCAAGGATTAACAAGATTTTCTTCCTACACAGGCTGGGTTTTGTTGATTTGAATTTAAGGCAGAATGAAGGCAAATAAAAGGTAAATGCAAAAGGTAAAGGCAGCGCACAAGGCAAAATGAAAAGGCAGAAGAAAGGTAGTCAGAAAGGTAAAAGGCAAAACAAAGGCAAAACCAGAGGCAAAACCAAAGGCAAACCAATTTTTTGGAGCCGTGCACAAAGGTAGCATAACACGCGAAAAAAAGGTAAGTCTAAAGGTAAAAAAAAGATAAAAAAAAGGTAACAAAAATGATCGCCAGAAGGCAACAGTGGCACCATGTTCACACAAAAAGTTTGCAAAAACAGGAATTCCCAGCAACGAATCATTCTACAGCAGGCAATTGCATTCTGGTGACATATCTCGTGTTCGGTGTGTCTCGATACGAGAGTAAAGTCAAGTTATAAGTCATGCACACAAAGGACATGCGAAATGTTCTTGATATCTAAATCTCAGTCTTCTCAATGGATACATGGTTGAGCATTGATTTTTCGCCCTTGCAGAAACTGTATACTGTAGAATCATTGTAGAAGTAGCCTGGGTCCAGAATCCGACTCCCGAACACCACAAGTCTGGCTCCGGGAATCGTAGTCGTAGAATCGCAAACGACCGAGGTAGTCATGTGTCGTTCAGGGCTAGATCGGCTAGATTCGGATAGACACGAAGAGGAGGGCATCAGTCAATGGTTTCCTGCTGTTCCGGAAGTGGGATCCAGCTGCAGCTGAACGACTTCACACAAAATGGAATACCTCGACTGAACAATGAAAACTCTTTCAAACTCAAAATTATGTGAAATGTGCTGCTATCTAAATTACAATCCATTCAAATAGTAACTCTCACGAATGTACTTCTATTTTCATTATGTCCTATCACAAAATAAACAGGTTGGACATATATTAACACAAGTTTGTCGACCCCTCCACCATGCCGGCCAATTCATTTTGTGTAAAGACTGCATGGGTAGCAGTATCCATACGCATACAATAATCAAAATTGGGGAGGTTATGTTGCCTTGAAACATGTTATGACATGTACCTATGTGATGCATATATATATAACATTTACGAAGGCATACACTCATACACCTGGGATGAACATCAGAAGTATCGCGATTCTGCACATGAATCAAGAGGAGCACTGCAGAGCTCATGTCTCGAATCTAGGAATCTAGGACTCTAGGACACATGAACGCATCAAATAATCTAATTTTTCTACAACTTAGTATACATAGACATAGTATCCTATCAAAGTAAGGTCTCCGTATGGCATGAATGCAAATTGTCAGTAATTGTCACTGGTCTCGTCAGGTCCTATTCTTGTTCCTACTGAGATTGCTTTGAACGTCACTGCGTTCAGAGTCTTGTGAACGAAGAGGCAATGCTTGCTGGTCGTTTTGAAGCACCCACAAAGTAAGTACACACTTATAGGCGAGACAATGCGAAGGACACGTGACCCACCGATGCACGCATTTTACGGCCACGGCAAAGTGATCTCAGGCATGCCCGGTTGGCATGTCCGTGTCCACCTTCCCACCGGACAACAAGTTTGCTGTTGGTCGCAGCTGCTGGCCAGCTGTGCATGTCCAGCTCAATGAACTCGAGGTGATGTCGGGCATGATTCTTAAGGCTCAAGTATTTCGGGAAACCTAAAGGGACCGAATCCAAACCTACCAAAAACTTTCTTCAAGCCGCAACGACTCTACAGCACGCACCTCTCTAGCTGAGCTCTAATACTCTAAGTCTAGCAGCTTTAACTCTGGCGAGTCTAGCGCCTCTGGCGGATGTAGCTGCAGCTACCGATAAACGGATGTGCACAGTTCGGAAGCGGGATGGATCAAGCCTATTCTATCGACGACTGTCCACTACGTCCAGAACGGATGGCTTATCGCAATACGAAGTCAGGAATAAGGATTGTAGGACTAAAATCGTGACTAAAACTCTACAATCTACATACAATTTCGGCAGAACCTCAATCTACAAGCTACAAGTACCAAATAGACCTACTTACTGAATTCGGGAGCCCGTGGGACGACATAGCTATAACTATGCTATAGGATATAATCACAGCCAGGGCCACAGCTCTGCAACGATCCAATGCTTGGTCATGGGCAGCCAGGAAGTGCCAAATGCACAAATGATGAGGCCGTTCCTAAGCTTACCGAGGCTTGATTGCTGCACCCATAACCTTTAAATCCAGCATTATCGCTGCAGGAAGTGTCGCAGTACGTTGCAACAGGATCGGAGAAAACCAGCAAGAACTATCTATCGGCTCTGCCAGATGCGATCGTTGATTGCTCTTAAGTTTGAGAGCTCAACCTTCGACACAACAGCAAGTGATCTTTTCTGCATGCGTCAGCACTAGTAACTAGTATTGACACGAATGGTCACCAATGATCAGAAACATCGCACGTCCTTGTGACCTTTCTGAGCGCAAGCTGTAAGTCTGTAGATTCGTTTGGCCGTGGGCGACTAGCGACTAGTGACTAGTAGTTATTAAATTATGGCTTGGACATTCGATGAATAGGGTTATCACCCGGTAATCCCTGTCAACTGACCGATGATAGTGCGATACTCGCTATAGTCCGATAGTGGCAAATAAGCTAAGATGGCTAAATAGGCATGAAGAGTTTTCATTTGCCGGGCAATTTGGAATTCTGGCCTGTGTCTTGCTCATATTTCTTATGTGAATAACGAAAACCCTGACTCTTCTGGCCCCAGGCCCCAACCTAAAATCCCTGCCCAAACCCTAAGCCCTAAGCTAATCAGAACAAGCGGGCGCCAGCTATGTGTCCTGTCATACCCTTCGTATTGGATCACTCAAGTGGTGGTGCAGTGGTGAGCAGGTGTGGTGGCATGGTGGCATGGCGGTGCGGCGGCTAGTAGCGGCTAGTAAAGTTAGTAAAGTAGTGCGGTGATATATTGGCACGGTGTGTTGGCAAACGGGCATAGCAGCAATGGCAGAACAGCGGCATAGCAGCAGGGCAGCATGGCACGATTGTGGTGGGGTGGTCCGGTGCACTGGCACACTGGTTTAGTTGTCTGCCGCCGGTCCTAGCCGTCCTAGCCTAGCCGAGGCATAACCATAAGCTTCATGCGCAAGCAGAGCCGACAGTCGTATCTGCATCTGGTGCGGAAGGCGAAGCTCTACACAGCTACGAGAGGAGCATCACCGCGAGACAGAAGCGAGCCATTCGCTTCAAGCTTGCATGTCCCTAGCCTTTTTGACAAAGGCTGGGTGAATCAAAGCTTCCTTGAGAACCCCTGCCGCAAGCTCTTCCAACACGGAGTTCACAATGGCCATCGCAACCTTCTTATTCTCGTGCTTGAAAGCATGCCACAGCAGTCCTTCTGCGCATAGGCACGCAATGCTCTGCACGCCTGTTCGCCGCTGGGACAGCAGCTGCATCATCATGTCCGGAGGCGGGCTGACCTTCGCGATTGCGAAGGCACGCTTGTACTTCTGGGCGAAGCGCTCCATGTCGGACAATGCCTGTCAGGCTTGGCACGGACAGTTTCAAGACAGCGGCGTTGAATATAGTTTCAGATTGGAAGAGAAACTACTTTACAAATATATTTTGCATGCATCTAAGAGTTAGCGGACCTGGCAATGACACAAAAATCAGCATGCCCATTGCACATCAACAAACACGGGAAGATGCACCCTTGCACCCATGTTACACGGCTGCTACACACAGGTACTTAGTTAGTAACAGTTAGTAGTAAGCGGTATCGAAACACAGACCCTACAATCCCTACAATATATGAGTGCGAATTTCGAATCTTGACCGCAATGCAATCCGCATGTTCGGAGTGGGCTTCTGCGATTTTGCACTAGCCACTATGCTGCTGAAAAATGACATCATCTGCTGATAGTGCTAATGAGCTAATCTTCATCTCGCCGGCCTGATTCACCTCATCCAACTTCTTCTTGAGCAAGCCGCCGTCCAACTTGCCGATGGTAGTGGAAGCCACCATGATGGCATCTGCAAGGAGATGCTCATTATTCTCCATATCGTTGTTATCGATTTGCTTCCACCAATGCCCGTTCTTGCCGTCCACCTCACGGTTGTCCAAACCCTCTGTCAAGGCTTCGGCCTCCTTAATCTTGTCGTTCACAAGCTCCTGAAAGCGGCCGAAGTGCTTCTTCAGGATGTTCTGGAAGATCGTCTGCTCAAAGAAACCTTCGGCCTCGGTAGCCGTGGAGTGTTGCAGCAAGCTGGTGGCCCAGTCTCGGCCGGCAGGGTTCGCCACAAGCTCCTCCTCGGCCTTGACGGCCTTGTCATGGCTGAACTTCGCGACCACATAGCTGCGGACGAGCTGGTCGAAGCCGATACCCCCGGCATCGTTGCTGATGGCCTGTCCCAAGTCTCTCTGTGGCCCCAAAAGCAACCACTTGTGCAACTCGCTGTACATTGCCAGGAGGTCTGCATTCAAGGATGCCACCTGCATCAGCCACTGCGCCAAAAGCTGCTGCTCTTCCGTGAAGTAATGGTCCTTCATGGGAAGGCAAAAACCCGGTGAGGTTTGGAAACGGATGAACCTGGCCACCTCTCCGGCCTTGACAAGTGTCTACCAGGCTACGCGAGCATCATCGGCTAATCTACTCAATTCATGCAGCTTCAATCGAACAAAAGGCCTTCGCCTTAGCCGCTATCCATGCTCAACTGTTTTGCCCACGACAATATCCTGGTAGATCACGATGACACGGAGGCCCATCTTGGCCTGGTGACGGGCCGACTCCAGGTCCTTCCCCACCTGCTCCGAGATGCCGATGAAGCCATGCCCAGCCACCTTGCGGACATGGACATCATTGCAATATGTAGTAATAGTACAATTATAATTAGAGTATAGTTAGAGCGAATATTCAGGGGCACCACCGCTTGTCGTATCTGGCCGTGTCTAGGAGTCTGGGACTAGGGGACTAGGTCGTGCTTCGTAACGTAGTAGTCATCAGTCACTAAAACCATGAATCCAAATGAAATGGTCCAAACCCAGTCATAGTCACCAATCGATAGGCATTGAGGCTCGAAGTCTGGGCCCAAACAAATTACCGAAATGCTGCCCCTGTCACACCAGCTCAAATTGAACAGACACACTGATTCATGGCCCTCTGCGAACTGGAACTTTTGCAGAGATTGTCTGAACTGACAGAACACCGGTGGGCTCTGAACTCAGGGCCCCAACAACTGCAAACCCAACTTCTGCTTTGGAACTCTCTTTCTTGCAACCAACAAAACGCCCGAACTCTCATTCTTGCAACCAACCAAAATGCTAAAAACCCCACAAAAAGCTGAAAACATACATCTCAAAACCTTGGCTTTCGAAATCTAATTCTTGCAACCAACAGAAAGCTGACACTCGACCTCTGACTGCATGAGATCTATCTATCTATCTATCTAGCTGAACCTAGCTAGTCAGCTAGTGTTCTAGCAGCTAGCAGCTAGAATCAGCTAGAATCAAGCTACACAGTCAAACTTTACTAAACTTACTGACTAAGTAAACATCACCCAAAGCTACATTGTAGCAGCTACATTCTATGTGAAGGCCATTCAACGTTTCGAAAGGAGAGAAAAGCAATCTCCATCGGGTCAGAAATTCCACATACACGATCAACAATCGGAGGTTCAGCTTTGCTTGAAGTTTGCTCTAGTAACTCTAGTAACTGTGTAACTCTTGTAAACATTTATTTTGGCTATGCAAGAGGTTTCTAGCGGCTATTCTCGCGGCTAGCGGCTAGCGGCTAGCAGCATGGCATAAAAGCATAGTGGCATAATGGCATAGCAGCATAGCAGCATAGCAGGCACGGGCCTCCTGAACAGTGGACGCCAGCTTCTGCAAGACGAGCGAGACGATCTTTTGCAGGTCGAGCTCCGGTGCACTTCGCAACGCGCCCGCAGCCGACTGCAGTTTGCCCACAACTTCACCCAAGTCCAGCGCCCCGCTCTCGGCCGCCGCCAGGTTGGCGAGCGCCTGCATGGTGAACGAGGTCTCGTTCTCTTGCAGATACTGCCTGTGCAGCAGTGCACTCGCTGCAACAGCTTGGCGAGATTTGAAAGCATCGAAGATGCTCATCAACATTGCATCTGGAATTGTCCGCACGGGATCGTGCGCTGTCCTCGTCCTTTCGCTGAAAACCACAAGCTTCTCACACAGCTTGTCCTCGAGATCCTTGACAGCTCCTTTGCGAAGCGCCTTCGACATGACGTCCCAGTGCTTGAAGGCTGCAGTCAATGCCGTAGCGAGATCGGGAAGCTCCGAAATGTCGGAGCTCAAAGTGATCTCGTGCTCATTGAGAAGCTTGGCCCACTCTGCATCCGCTGCACTGGTGCGCTGTGCATCCCCGTACTTGCCCTTCCAGAAGTCGTCGCTTTTCAATGCATCCCGCAGCGTCTTCTCGAAATACACGGTCGAAGCTGTCTTCGTCAACAAGAAAACATCCTTCACCGATGTCCCGAGGTGCAAGGGCCGTGGACATAGCAAGCATGCCACTGACCTCGCCCAACCATCGATCTTCGACAATGCATCCACAACCTGGGGTGCATCGACCACCGCTCCCACATCCGCCTTCGGCAGCCTCAGCCAGCACGTGGCCAAGCTCAGAAGAAGGTGCTGGTTCTTGGGGTCTGCAGCTTTGTCGATCAAGCCGACCAGCGTGTCACAACTGAAGGAGTCCAAGAGGTCGCTGGCGAGGGACTGCACAGAACATGCAATATTGCTGCCATGCTCACTTGGTTCACTGTCTAGTGTAGTCACTAGTCACTGTAGTCGAGTCTACTCTCGGGTGTCCAACAGCTCAACGATGATGATAATGATGTTTCTAGGTCCTGGGGCACTAGGGTCCTAGAGTCCTAGAATAATAGAGTCCTAAAAGCCGGCAGAGGCAATTTGGGGTTGGCCGGTGTCCGGTGATGCGAACCTGGGCCACTCACAACTCGTGTTTGCTGAGTTGAGTAGAGTCTACTGGGGCTCAACGATGACAGTTCAGGAGCACACAGCCGGCCAGCTTCCCGACAGACGAAGACAAGAGTGACTAACAGAAAAAACTGTACTGTTAGACTGTTAGACTTAATGATATGCCCTGACACTTGCGACTGCTGCTGCCTATGAAGTTGAGCCTCTAAACTCAATGTTACTGCTCAAAAAAAAAAGCGCCTGAAAGACAAGTAAGTCGCTCGCCTAGCGGCCGTTGACCTAGTTACGTGTCCCTGAGCTGATAACATCATGGACGGTGTCCATGTGAACATGAGCCCTAATGAATGACCTAATCCTATTGCAACCAATCTCCGAAACAAAATTCCAAGGTATGCATAGACACATACCGACATACCTCTATATCTGCATACTTAGATTGACTTAGATGCCTATGCACCGACATACCTACATACCTGTAGGACTGTAGGACCTACATACCTACATACCTACATATTATTTATATGTATAGTACATACACACGTGTGTTTTGGTCTGTTTTCATATCGTCCACACTTGTCTTCCTGGAGTCTACCTTTACCTTCTTTTGCTGTCGACTCCACACGAGTCTACGACTTTGAGAAACTGTAGTTTCGAATCCAGAATTCTAACGATTCATTCTAAGGCTTGTATTCTATGGATGATACATTGTAGAATGTCTAGTGTCTAGACTCGAGACTCTGACGACTCGAATGCTACACATAAAAAAGCGTTAAAACACTATCACTAACACTATCACTATGTCACTATGTCGTGCAACAGCACAGCCTGCCATTCGATCGTCACCTCTTCCACGACGCGGGCATCGTCGCCAAGCTTCTCGTCCATCTTCAACTGGTCCTCTGTGGCCTTGCACAGCACCAGCAAGCCGTTGAAGGACGGCTCGTCCAGATCGAAGAGTTCGGCGTCAGGCTCCAAGTTGTACACAGCATGGGCCTTCACGAACGCCTGCACGTGCTTGAGCACAGGGTCAGCACTAGCGGCACTGGCACTGGCGGCACCGGCTTTCCAAGCGAGCTTGAGCAGCATGTGCGAGCGGTACTTCCAAAACTTTGCTTTCTGGGCCAGAGGCAGGTCACAGCCCTGCTCTCTCAAGAGCTTGATAGACTTTTCGACGTCCGCAGTCTCCAAGTCTTCCAAAGACTTGGCCTGCCCAACCAGCTTAGCGGCTTCGCAGCAAGCGATGCGTGTCTTCAGCGCTTTGCCCTCTCTGGCCTCGCCCAAAGTTTTGAGGACTCGTCCTGCCTTGAATGACGGGTCACTCAGTCACTCTTCACTCGTCGACTCGAAAATCAATCTGTCACCCTCAGAGGACTTCTGCAGCAAGGGTCACACAACACCCACAACACAGCAAAGCGACATCCCTGCTGATTCGGCAATGAGGGGGCTAATGATTAATGATTAGGAGCTGTGCTGTGATAACAATACTGTACTGTATCTGCAGCATGAATGATGACTACCTGGCAGCAGTGTCTGGCAGGCTAGCTAGCGGCTAGCAGTGGCAAGGAGGCAGCGAAACACAGCTATATAGTATATAGAAAGATATACATGGACGAACAAGAAATAACCCACACCCCATGAACCATCTCCCTTCTTTCGTTCTTTGCTGTTCTTGTTCTCCAATGACTCCAATGATCGCCGTGCCAACCACCTTCCAAAGCCTCAACCGCACCAGATACACGCACCAACGCAACGGTTCTAGCAGCCACAGCTTGGGCTCCATCGATATGACGGTATAGCTATTGGATTGAGGCGGCGGTGCTGCGCTGTAGTAGCGAAGTACTGTGGGCTTAAAGGCTCAAAGTTGAACATAGTCAAAATAGTCGAGTCTAAGTCTAAGAGTCTAACAGTCTAGCATTGGCCGTTGATTGCCTGGCCAGGTTGGCCCTAGAGCCCTAGAGGCCCTAGAGGCCGTATAGTTGTCAAGGCCTAGTCACTAGTCTCACTAGTCGGGCCTAGTCACCTAGTCGCCTAGCCCTCAAGTCCTAGAGCATAAAAGCCAAGATGCACTGAAGATCTGGTTGCCGATCTTCGAGTCGCTGAAAGCAGCCGCCACCGACAAGCTCTCGAAGCACGCCGGGATGTAGCCCAACTTCTGGGCTACTGGCACGAGTTCGGCATCCTTCAAGGCCTCGGCGATCTCCGTTGAGTTATGCTTGCCGGTGACACTGGAGCCCCTTGCGGAAGGGGTCGGGGACCTGCCCTCTTGTCGGCCGGGCTCGAGCTTCACAGCAGGCTTTTTCTTCTTCTGTGCGGCACCAAGTGCGACTCCTGCACTGCCAACCTGCAAACGGCCTCCGCCCTTGCCGCTGCTGGTTGCACCCTCCACCACTTCGATCTCCTCGGAAGGCTCCCGGTCGGTTCCGAGACTCTCGCGAGCTTCCTTCTCTGCCTGCGCCACTTTCCCCGCCTTCACGACTTTCTCTCCCTCGCGCTGCAAATAGCTGAGCGTAGGGAGAAATCTCCAGTTCGACGGCTTGATTGCTTTGTCCTTCGCTTTTCTCTCCTCCACCAACGCTTGGAGCGCTGGGCCTTGTCCTGCGATGATCTGCATCTCTTGCTGCAAGATGTGCTCTTGCACGTCCGTGTACTTTGTCGAAAACAGTCGCACCTAGCAGCTCTAGCATTGGCGCAGTGACACAACAGTCGACTCGTCGTCATAGTCGTCATAGTCTAATTACTCCTGGTCCATATCCTGAACTGTACGACTATGTCATAGTCGTACAGTCCAGGATATGCACCAGGAGTAACTAGTAACTAGTAACTAGGACCTAGGAACCATCTTACTCAGGGGCCCTGACCTTCCTCAAGCCCCACAACTCGGCAAAGCCGATGGTGCTCGGCAGGTCGAACATTGAGCCTCGGATGCATACATAGCACTGTTACTGAGTAGTTACTGTTACATAATCGGTGCAGCAACAAACCAGCCGCACTCCCACAGCAGACAGGAAATCAACGCAACCTGCATCAAACCGTGAGAACCAGGAGAAACACAGCTGCATGTGAACAATCCCATGACCGTGACACTAAGCCACTAAGCAGAGTGTCCAGATGTCATGTGCCAGAGCGGTCGTTAAACTCACTGGCCGAATCGTGACTGGCAAGCTGCGGAATTTACGATGTAAGAAATCGACTGCAATGGTGGAAACAAAGGCCTCTGGACTCTAGACTAGACTCTAGTCTCTAGACCGAGACTGATTCGCCACAATACTTCCTCTTATCAATGTGTCAAGAAGCATAGTCAGGTATAATACGGTTTAGCACGAAAAACAAGTGCTGACATGCTTGGTCATGTGAGGGATTGCCAACCTTGCTCGAGAAACGTTGACATGGTCTACACTGTCTACACAATCTAAAGCTCTATCTAACCCACAAGCCGCTGAAGGTCGCATGGTACTTGTCACTTGTCAAACTGAAACCGAGTCGCAGTACACCCCCTGGATGGGGGAGCCGTCCTCCGACTGACGTGTATACAGCTTGAGGCCCAGCTGCTTCACTGTAGCTTTGGTGTACTTCAATACCTGAGTATCGGAGAGGAACAGCAAGTCGGAAAAGGTCATGCTGCCCAGCTGGGATGTCGATGTCACCGAACTCGCCGGCTGGAACTGCGGGAAGACACTCTCATCAAGCTGGTCGTAGTTGTCGGCACAGATGTCCACATTGGCTGCGAACTGCTCATCCTGGCCAGGGGCAGAACATTCAACAAAAGGCCTGGCCCGAATTCAATGATGGCAAGGGGCTATTGATTATGACCATGACCAGACCAGTCGTTACCGCACAAAGTCTCGTGCGCAACACTTTGCAAAGCAACTCCTGAATCCAGAAAGGGGTGGGTGAGTGGTGTTACGATTAGAAATATTAGGGCTATTAGGGTTAGGGTCTTAAACCCACGGAATCCGCATGAACACCGCCTCAGCTGATCTCAGCTGGGTTATTTGTCACAGGTGTGGAGCTCGGAATTCTTAACAGAACACAGAAGTTTCGTCATTGGGTCTTCCAGCATATCACAGACTCGCATTTCGGCAATCACCGAGGCGGAAGAAAACCTTATGGCCCTAAGCAACTCCGCTTGGGCCTGCCTCAGCACAGTTGCACCGATTGAGGATTCTCGGGATGCCCACGTGCCAATCCACACCCATGCCTTGCTCGACACAGTGTACACACTTCGTGCATCCGGACAACCATTCGCCGTTTTCGTCCTTGTCGAAGGTCGTGCCCTTGTCCTAGGTGTGAAGAATCTCAAGGAATGACGAAACTGACCACAATCACAGCATTCTGCCCATAACGCTAGCTCTTAGGTTCTGGCCCCGATCCTCTCATTCATGTCCTAGTGACTCCTAGTGTCCTCATCACTAGTCATGCGGGGGAACATGTATCTAGACATGACACTTCCTACCACGTTTGCCGTGTGGGTGTCTAGAGTCTAGAGTCTAAACTCCAGACGGCCCAGTTCAGACTGCAGAAACGATGGGGCGAGGCTGCTGGGGCACAGGCACAACACAACATGGTTCAGATTACTCTACTGTAGAGATGTTTGATCTCTATTTCGTGATTTCAAACACTTTTCCGACAACAGCAGAGAAACTGCAAGCATTTCAATACCTTGACATGAGGACGTGACGAAGACACCACTAGGAACGGCAACAAGACCCAGCTCGACACAAAAGCGGGCAGACATTTTTGCACATCCTTGTAGTCCCTATGGCCCTATGACACACCACATTCCGACTGGATTCTTCCATTCCGGCTCCAGGTTCCCGAATGATGTACTTACGCTAGCTCGGTCCACGTTAGACGAAGTCTAGGTCTGGGACAGCAGGGCTCCAGGATTTTGGCTTCTAGGCATCTGTCTTTCTTAGGCCCGAAGCGAGACCTTCGGAAAAATCGTGATTATTCCAGACCAAGAAGCTGTGCTTTTAGCACCGCAGCGAAGACAGATCAGGACGATCTTTCGTTTTTTCGATTGGCCGCCTGCGGGCCCTGTGGGCACCTCAGAACACCGGGAAATCTAATCTAGTCACTAGTCACTGGCGTGCTTCCCTTGGTACTGGTAACTGGTACATGACGACACACGTTGTAGTGAAGTGATTCTAAGTGACGACACAGTGATTCGGGTGGGGTCGGACAAGTCAGAGGGGTATCACATACGTGACCACTGAGACTGGTAGGGAAAGGTCTGCAAGATGGTGCTGCCAACACATGAATCAAGACAGGCACATCGGTCGAAAAAACACTAACTAACAATAGCTCTTCAACAGCAGACACCAGCCTCACTACTCACTAGCCGTCACTAGCCACCATACACAGTTTATTTAGACTTAGACTCTAGACTCTAATCAGTCAGCTGTGTCAGACTCAGAAAACTGGTTAAACTGGCTACCAGTAAGTTACTAGAGTCAATAGAGTTATGGAGTAACTCGAAATACTTGAAATAAACATCTTCCTAAATGCACTAGCGGCGGTCACTAGCGACTAGTGACTAGTATTTAGAGAATCCACTCTGTGGTCACCGTTTGTGAAGCTTCTAACCAGATTCGGTCGCACCGAAAATCTGCGGGAAATCAAGCGACTGTGTCTTGACA
The DNA here is from genome assembly GCA_905221615.1 of Symbiodinium sp. CCMP2592. Classification (NCBI taxonomy): domain Eukaryota; class Dinophyceae; order Suessiales; family Symbiodiniaceae; genus Symbiodinium; species Symbiodinium sp. CCMP2592. Next base: position 87,823 of record CAJNDT010001025.1, read on the forward strand.
GTGTCCCCAAACCAAGCTGTATATCCTTAGCCCTAAGCTTGCGGATGCCTTACTGGAACATTGTACCAAACATATCAGTTGCAATGTTCAACAAATTTAACATTTAACAGTTATTGGCACAACCACTTCTAATTGTCTAAGTCTAAGTGTTTTCCAAAAGATTCATGGTCACATAGCACCGGAGGCCAGCACGAACCCAGAACTTGTAGCCTTGCAAAATAATAACAATAAGAGTACTATCTAATCACAAGCAACACGGCAGCAAACGAATGACGAATAAGATACCGGCCACAAAAGCTAAGGGTTAATGCAAGTGACATAATTGGTTTGTCCATCCTACCCGGTCCTACCCCGAGGCTCTAGACTCTGGACATCAAAGTCCAGACAAGCATTCCGGCAGGCGGTTTGAAGGAATCCGTCAAGAAGGCCCGAGTAGTACGAGAGGACGATGTGAGTGACCAAGCAGATCACGGGAAGACACGTTCAAAATTTTGCCAAGAAAGCAGCAGGATTGCAGCATTTGTAAAGCCCATGCTCGCCGGAGTTCAACAAATTAACCCTGTAATGAATCCACAACACCCACCCTCAGACAAGACTAATGACTGACTGATGAGTCTCAGAAACATGACAGACCTAACACCGGCATACCAGACAGAATTCAGAGCAAACAAAGACACTAACATCACTAACAGCTGAGCGGCTAAGCGGACAAAAGATGCGAACTCAGCCTACGATCCAAAATAACCCAAGGCACTGCCTGTGACAACAGCTGCTCGGTTCTTGGGCTCGATCGCTCAAATGCTCGTTCCATCTCCTCGTCCGGCTCCTCCTTCACGGGCCTTGCCTGGCTGGCCGACGGCTATTCGATTGTGTCTAAAGTTGACTAAAGTGCTAGATTACTAGATTTGACTGGACTGGACATTGATTGGACAACACTTGCATTCGCCATGAGCACTTTCATACTCCTCCGGACACGTCGGGACCTATGACCTAGAAACTGCAAACAAAGACTCATCGACTCTTGCAACGAGTATGCATACAGACGGGTCCTAGTGTTCTAGTGACTAGTGACTACTGACTCGGTGTCATCCAAACGCCAAGAATCCCCTACGGATTCGAAGAAGCACGAATAAAGGTACTACCTCATACAAATTCGCCCTGCTGCCCTACCAGTACTCTGCTCTAGACTCTAGACTACGATTACTATTCTGGGTGGCAAGACCACTGCCACCAAAAAGCCAAGAAATCGTGAGTAGTGATATGACGAAGCGCCATAACTGGTGTGACTTCTGTGGGTACCGGGCTGCTTGAACTACCAGCAAAACTGACTTGCCGGTGCAGTGACACGACTCTATGCTTATGCTTTTACTTTGTACTGTATGCTTGTGTAGGAAATCATGCCGTGCTTCCAACATACAGTTTCGTCAAATTGGCACACAATTACAACCCTCTCTGACACAGAAAACTTTCTGGATCGCAGTAAAAGTTCGGTGGAGCCCGGGCGACACGAATTGCGAATCTATGGTGCTCACAAAATACAACCGTTGCCGATAGCTAAATCCACTTGAAGCAAACACAACACAGACCCTCCCAAAGCTGGCCATCTGATATGGGCGCTTCTTGGGTCCTTTGCTTTGCTAGCCACTGCTCACTGCACCTGATTGCTAGCACACATACTTACTCTCCTGACTTCAAATTATTGCCTGCAGCGTCGCCTTGGCAGCTGTTGGTTTCTTTGGCGGCATGGACACGGAATTGAGAGCTGGGCAAGCAAGCAGACTTAAAGAAGCCTCAGCCCAAATCTCGCGGCAGCTGAAGCTTAAGAATCGGCTTCATTCAATCGTGACGACCCCTGCAACTCCCAAAACACAGCTGGCATGGGCTCTGATTCAAAGCCGAAAAGCCTAACCCTAAGGACTGCCCCTGCCAAAGCCACAGCATGACCATCATAACATGACATAACACATTCGTGCGGCACAATTCTCGAATCTTGTAACTGTCGCGGGAAGCCAAAATCCTGAACCGATGGCTCCAGCCGTCTGATTTGCAACGGTAACGGTAACGGCTCTGTGACCGTGATAACACCGAGCAGAGTAGACTAGCAATGACTAGCAAAAGCTGCTAGCTGACTAGCTGAATGCCTCAGTAGCTGCTCAACACCCATGAAGGTGCTTGTTTCAAGACCCACGACCTACGACTCTGAGCCCACGACTACCCTGACGACCAGAGTACAATTAGTCGTCTTCATGTGTGACCGACGGCTCTGGCTACTCACTGGTGGCTAATGAGGCTAACGCGGCTAATGACGGCTGAGTTCCAGTCAACCAAGACGAAATTACTGACGGATGACTTCTCTGGCATCGACAATTCGATCTTCTTTCTTGCCCACCCGGATGGAGCAAATGCACTCATGTGTCTAATGAATTATCTTGCAGACGAGGGCCAAACACGGATGGCCCATGTCGTGGCCACTGCTGCCCCAGTTCCACATGGGAGACGACAAAAAACCACAGACAGAAAGTTCCGAGCACATAAATCACGAGAGTCACTCACTGGAGTCACTACAGTCGTCACACCACAAGCAAGGAGAGTGACATCCAAAACATGCCGCAAGCTCACTCGATCAAGCTACCGGCTATGCAGCTGCATGTTAGAAGCGGGCGTCATTATATTCGGCCCCCAAAAACATGTACTTGTGGTTGTAAATCATGGGTGGAAGACACCGTCTAGAGTCTATAAGTCTGGAGTCTGGGGCTACGAGTCGAGTTTAGGGAGTCTCGGGTGCAGTGTCATTTGCTATTCCTCAGGCTCGAATAAGAACTACAAGGACCAGGCTATGGCCTAGAGGGCCTAGAGTCCTAGAGCTTCGAAGACCTATGACAGCCCGAATTTTCTTTCGGATCTGATACTCATTCCTTGAAAAACCTAGATAGCAGCCATAGCCATATCTGCAAGTACTAAGAGTCAATGTGTACATGTTCGTTAAGGGCCTGCAGTGGCCTGCAAGGAGCTATGCCAAGCCCTGTCTGTTCTGCAACTGCTCGACACTGCTACACTACTAGACTGTCCATGCTTCGTCCTTCGAATGCTGCTGCAGGTGCACTAAGACACACTGCAGCAATCTAGTGAATCTAGTACTGTACGAAACCACTGGCAACTGTTCCGTCTGAGACATGGACCCAAACAATCCCGTCTCAAAACTCTGCCTGGTGCCGGAGTTACTACCAAGACGTGCTGCTGCTAGAATCTAGAATCTAGTTTCTAGAAATGACATCCCGTGGTCCATGCCCGGTGGCGGGTAGCAGTGCTGTTTGGAATGCACAACACTGACTCAATCGTGAACTTGTGAACTAGGACGCTAGATGCCGCTAGATTGCAGATTAAAACAATTCCCACAAATGCCGCCCACCAAGTACGAAACAGCCAGCACGAAGCTGCTGACAGCTGATTGAAAGTTAGCAAGTGACATCTTCGCAGTGTTTGGGCCTGCATACGACCCAGACCCAGACCTCGCCGTCCTAGCCACCCCAGCCCGGGACCCAGGAGTACCTGGAATTTCACCGAGAAAAAAACACAGCCTCTCGGGCCTCCGCAGACCAGGCTTGTGAAGGCATCGAGCCCAGCATTGCCGAATAAACTATCAATACCAGGTCAATACCATGACCACTACTACGTCACCACTAGTCACACTACCCCTGCCGCTGCTACTGCTGCTACTGCTACCCCTACTACTCCTCCTGCTGCTGCTACTACAACTACTGCTACTAATAATAACAAGAAGAATAATTCCACTTACTAGTCATGCTAATACTAGTTACAAATACTATTATACACATACACTAATACTAATACTAATGCTAATAGACTAATACTAATAATAATATTAATACTAATACTAATACTAAAACTAATACTGATACTAATACTAAATAATAATACTAATAATTACTAATGAATACTAATGCTCATACGAATACGACCACGACGAATATTATTACTAAGTTCATTCATACTGGAAACCACTACTACCTCGTCACACGGCAATATCTTACGGCTTATGCCTCCCGCTTGCCTTGGAATCCAAACTCTGCCCGGGCAACCCATATACATTTGACTCCTTGCGACTGCACAACCCCATATAGGCCGGCCTAGGGCCTAGAAACATAAAGACTTCGGATAACTGATTTCATCGAATCTAATCGCTAGACTTGGCTACAGAAGTGTTTCTGCCAGCTGCTGCTTGATTTCAAGAATGTAACGAGCCTTCGCACAGCCTGGACTCTGTTACTGTGTCATGCCAAGACACAGTCTGCTCGCTAAGACCGCTAAGACTAAGGTGACTAACGCACTAAGGCACCAGGGCCACTCACTCGTCACTAGGGCCACAATGGTGAAAAAAACATCAATCGAAGTCTTCCGTGATGTCAATGACAACACGCTGCCTCTTTCTCGCTGGCTGCTGAGCAACTCTGTCTCTAAGTCTGGCTGGTGTGGGTGTTTGCTTTTGCTTCACTCTGGAAACACGGCTTGGGCAAAGGATCTGGAGTGGTGTCTGCTGCGGAGCTTCGAACTGTCGGTTGCGCATGACCCAGAAAGCCCAAACCATGGTGGCCAAGCAAGGGAGGCTCATTCCATTGCCTACCATATCTTTGAGAGCACGCTGCCCAATGCTTCGGGGGGCGATTGCGGATCTGGGGAAGCCGTGCATGAGCATCATCTCCAAAGGAAGAACGACACGGTCTTCTGAGTAGGAGTAAAGCAATGTCGAGGTGGTGAAGGTGCAAGCTACACCGTCAGCACGGCTGTGTTTCATCCGGTCATGGCCTTGAGAAATATCTAAGTATGTGTCCTTCAGCACATCAACCGCAAGTTGGCCACGTTTGGAGAGCAAGACCTTTGCGGCGACGGTATCGATCAAGTCTTGCTGCCTGGCAGTCAGCCTCAGGCCCTCCCCTACAAAGTCATCTCTGCTCGTCCAGAGAGCAGATGACAAAGAAATCCCAATCGCAATTCTTGCTTCAGCGGCCTTGAGCTTCCACTTGGCCTCGTGACCGCCAGCATCGCGTTCCGAAGTGGCAGTCTGGTCAGCCTGACACATGAAGTCTTCTTATAACCCCTGCGACCAGAATGAATGGAACACAATGGAATGACTGAGACTTCACTCGACTCCACTGGCTAGGTTTAGCATTAGTTAGTCATTTGCCACGGTCTACAATGAAATGCCAAACTGTCATTGTTCACTATCACCATATACCATATACTGCCATACACCCTGTGTCTGTAAGGTTTCTCATGCAGTCTGATGCCAGCAAAGCCGGTCAAACACTGGGACAGTCAGATACTTCAAGTTTCCAAATCGGAAGAACAAAGAATACTGGTAAATGGTACCTGGTAGCAGCAGCAACAAGTAACGGGAACAAGCCCCAAGCCCAATTGGATGCCGTGCACTTCATCCAAGCAGCACAACCCACTTAGCAAGCCCACAAAAGCGCACAATGCCAACCAGCCCCAATCAGCCCGGCCCAGCCTTCGAGCCCCGAGCCCCAACAAGCCCGGCCAAGCCTTCCCGGGCCCCAGCCGCCCAGCCCCCCCAAGCCCCAACTCTGGCCCCCCAGCGCCTTTCCCGCAGCCGGGCCCCAGCCACACCCCCAGCCCCACCCCCAGACCTGCCTTTGTCCTGCCTTTATTCTGCCTTTATTCTGCCTTTATTCTGCCTTTATTCTGCCTTTATTCTGCCTTTATTCTGCCTTTATTCTGCCTCTATTTAGCTCTATTTAGCCTCTATTTAGCCTCTATTTAGCTTAAGAATACCCTGGAGCCACAAAAGGTAGGGAGCAAGGCAAAATAAAGGTAGGGAAAAGGTAGACCAAAGGCAGGACCAGAAGCAAATTCGCTCTGAGGATCCTGCAAATAAAAGGTAAGACATAAGGCAGCCGCAAAACCATGCAGCCAGCAAAGGCAAATAAAAGGTATTCGAGCCAGCAAGGCCAGTGCGAACCCAACCCACACACCGCAGCTAACCCAGGCACCTTAGCAGCTAGCCTTAGCAGTAGCACTTAGCAGACTCAGCAAACATTGTGTTGACACCAGCTTCAAAAAAGAGGTACAGTGCGGCTACAGCGGCTACAGTTCAGTAAATTTGCCCTGCCAAGCGGAATCATTTCATTATTTACAGAGGATATTGCACAGCCGCCACTGACAAGCACAGTAATCAACATCGGATTATCATGAGAGGATGCCTTCCAAGCTGTCATGTGCTCATAGAACTTGCGCTCTGTTTTTTTGAAGAGGAAGCTCCGCAATGGCACTGCTTCCCGCTGGTGCTGCTTCTGCAGGATCTCCTTGCCCCAATCACCCCAAAGTCCCAGCAGTTTACTTCAGGAATGGACAACGAAGAAGGTGCTCAGGCTGGTAAGCAAGGCTACAAAGCGCTCGGGAAAAGCAAACACCCATGAAGCTGACACTGATCAGCATCCTCCAGAACTTGATTGCACAAGCCACAAGCACAGTTCATTGTTTGGGGACTCCTGAATGACCATGGCCCAGGCCCGTGCATCGTTCACCGTGAACATGGACTTGCTCAAATATCCAATGTAGATCCTGGCACAGCGGAGTTAGGCATTAGCTGAGCATGGAACTCTGATTTGGGGCAGTGGTTTCCAAGCATTTGCACAAGGGTGTTGCTTCACGTTCAAGGCACTCTATGCATCTATGAACTGCATATACGAGACATCAATTTCACCCCGGGCTTCGAGTTGGTGCGGTTTTCGTGATCCTTGTTGGGGTTTGGCGATTGGCATTGGGGTCTGAAAATGTTGTTGCAGGCCGTGTTGTCAAGGTACACCAGGTAGCTGGAAGGTAGCAGGATGTACTAGGTTACTAGGCTGGAGGATCAGGGCTCCGAGTGTTGCGATTTGGAGTTTGGCTCTGTTTAGGTTTGGGGGTTTGAGGGCTTAGGGAATTAGGGTGTAGGCCTATGTGTAGGGTTTAACGTATAAGCCCTACAAGCTTGGCTCTACTCAAATACCACTCATGACCAAGACTGCACTGGAGATCCCGATCCAGGAAACCTGGTTAGCGATGCAAACTATTTTTTAAAACACAATATTCATAATACAAATAGTAGAATAGAAACAACTATATAACAATATGGAACAACCTGCACAGGACGGTTCTACACCCTGATTCTACACTCGCTGTCCTTGCCCGAAACCTTGTGCATCAGGTGAGCAGCAAAGTCTATGTTTCACTAGGGACTGGGGTAACCTTCAAGAGGCTGACAGCACCGGAACTTCCAACCAACTCAAGACCAGAAAAAAAGGACAGCCCTCGGAAGAATCTAGAATCTGGGCCTGACCTGGGGAAGTCTCACAAGTACTTGCCGAGAGCAGCACGAGCAGGCACCGGGACGAGATGACTAGAGTGACTAGAGTGACTATAGAGTCTAGAGTACCAGAGGGACTAGAAAGCCGCTCACAGCTGGCAGCTATAGCTAGCAGCTAGCAGCTAGCAATTCATTGCCAACCCCAAATTCCGAAAGCCTGAAATCGTCCTAGGAGGTTCCAGGACCTAGGACCTGGGGAGAAGTGTTTCTTATGCGTTTGGGAATTTCCGAAAGGATCGTAGTGTGTGCTCGGGACAACTTTTCTGCGAGCCTGCCCTAAACCCTCAACTTGTCAACCCTAAACTCTAAACTCCGAAACCCCGGCCCAAAGCGTGCACCGAACCGCTGCAGCCCTGGAGCGAAATCTGCGGGAGAACCACTTTTTTACGGACGGGCGAAGTCCGGTTCCTCCGGCTCACCTTCTTTGCGTTGCCTTTCGTACTTCTGTGCGAAATCCAATCCTCCAGGTAAAGCCTGGAAATACTCACGTGCCCTTTCCCGCTGGGCCCGCTCCTCATGCGCTGTGCTCTCTTTGATGTGCTTCTTGGCACTGTCGTGGAAATGCTGTTCCTGCAACCACAAAGTAAGATATCCGACTGGGCGGCCCTGGCCTCTCTGATGTCCTTCCAGACACGTTCGTTGTTTGCGGCATTCTTGATCAGTATGCTTGTCGCAGAGGCAGTGCGCCGTGAGCGTTTTCTTCTTGTCGTTGTATCTCAAGCTGCCGAAACCAGGGATGTGAAATACATCCTCTTTTGTTGTTTTTTTCACAGCCTTATACGGGCGAACCAAGCCTTCAGGAGCACCTCCTTCGGCTGCAGCCGCCGCTCCATCTCCATCATCGGCAGACACGGCTGCTGCAGCAGCAGCAGAACCGGCAGCTTCGGACTCGTGTGAGTCCGGCCTCTGCTTCTCTTGCTCTTGCCGAGACTCTTGCGGCAACCCCACCGATTCAGCAAAGTCGGCCAGAAGCTCCCATTCGGCCTGCTCAGAGTGTTCTGATTCGTTTGCGGACTCGTTGTGCTGGTTCTCAAAATCAACATGATCCTCATCTTGAGCGACATCGTCGTCCCTCGAAGCTGCTGGTTCATCGGGTTGAAGTCCGCCAGCCACGGCATCGTCTGATGTCCGCCGCCGCTTCCCTGCCCTGTCGCTGCGTGTAGCCCCTCCAGTCACTCCAGTCCTGGACCGTTTTTTCTTTTGCTCCGCTGCCGCTGCTGCAAAGGCCTGCTCGGAAGAATGGCCTCTCCAGACACGAAACCCTGGAATCACATCCTCCTCGACTGCACGAACCCAGACTCTGTCGGGGACCATGGTGTCCACTTCCACATCTGTAACGATCTCATACCATTCCACACTGTACTGGCACTTGAAATCCAATGTTTCAGAAAAGAACTCGTGCGATGCCCGGACAGAAAGTGGATCCCGAAGTCGAAGATGCAGCCTGACACCACCGTCTGCGACATAGAGAGTTTCTATGTGCTCCATTCGGAGAAGACTGAAGTTGAAGGAAGCAAAGTTCATGTAACTGATGATGAACCACTCCTGCTGTGGCAACTCCGTTTCATCTGTAGCTATGTCTCCGATGCCTCCTACAATCTCACCGTCTCCGAGGCCTGCCAGAATTTCTCCAGTGACTGTGATGCTGTCGTAGGCTGTCGGCCTCGGGACAAGCCTGCAGCACAGAGCAGTCGACTCCAGAAGCCGTCGGGCCGGCCTCTTGGGCTTTTTCGGTGCGGGTGGCATTCCCGGCTTGGCTCTGCGAACACGCTCTGTCACCACATGAGGCTTCACGAGGCTCACGAAGTTCAAGTGGAACAAATGTGCATCCCTGCCAGTGCCCTCACACGTGCAAAAGCCAAGGTTGCAACAGGCACCCGGTGTGAAATCTCCAGGTGCCACCTTCGGGCAGTCGGGTATTGAATCGTGGCAGATAACCGCATGCTTCTGCTTCCAAGCAGACCTGAGCTCCGTGAAGAGGTTATACCTCCTGCCCAGCATTTGCGAAACATTCTCCTTGAGCGCGGCCTAACAGGCTGGCAGGGCACGGGTTGGCCACCGACCATGTTTTCATAGTTACCTATAGTAACATAGTATAGGCCTATGATATCCTATAGTATTTTTATACGCTCGCCAGTCACCAGTCACTAGTCATAAGCCACACTTACCCGCCTTAGCATGCCCTTGGGCCTAAGCCTAAATCGAATCATAGTCATAGTCACAGTCACAGTCGTAATCATAATCATAGTCATAGCAGCACTGGCATTTACTGTCTGTTCAAGAGCAACACGGGGAACCGATGACGAAGTTCATGCCTTCAACAAACAGAGCCAAAGCTGAACCTTTCCAAGCTGTCGCTCCAAAAAGTAACCAAGTAATCCCAAGCATACATGCACAAACCCGACAAGACCATCCAGACTCCGAATGAAAGCCTTCTCCGATAAGCCCCCAAGTGGCCTGGTTCATGATCTCGACAAACGAGAAATGAACCCTGGAAGGAAAGCAGGTTTACGGCCTGAAACG